>CAKNYM010049079.1:0-14372 GCA_932195095.1 Andricus curvator
AGTTGAAAATTTTGTTGAATGAAAAACTTTAATTTGAAAATTAATTTTTCCAACTGAAAATTTAACGATTCCCCTTTTGGTTGAAGATTTATCATTTTTAGTTGAAAATTCACCAATGTATTTGGTTCAAATTTGATGTATTTTGTTGAAAATTTGTCTTTATTGGTAGAAAATAATTTTTTCAGTTAAAAATTCATCTTTTCGGTTTGATTTAAATATTTTTTATTTCAATTAAAAATCTCTTTTGGTTGAAATACATTTATTTTATTTTGTTGAAAATTCACCTATTTCGTTGAAATTTGATGTATTTTTCTGAAAATTCGTCTTTACTGGTAGAAAATAGAGTTTTACAATTAAAAATTCAAATTTTCAGTATAATTTAGTTATTTTTATTTCAAATACAAATATTTTTTGGTTGAAAATTCAACTTCTTAGTTGAAAATTAAAGTACTTTGTGACAAATTCATTTTATTGTTTGGATATTCATCATTTTGGTTGAAAATTCATTTCAATTTTGTGTGAAATTGCTTTTTTCTTAGTTGAAAATTAATTTTTTTGAATGAAAAACTTTAATTATTCCAATTTTGGTTTAAAATTTATATTTGTGAGTTTCAGATTACACTATTTGCCAAAAAATTATGCATTTTCTTAAAAATTCGTCTTTTTTGGTATAAAATTAATCTTCTTGGTTAAAAATTTATATTTTTTCCTGGAAAATTTAACTACTAGGTCAAAAGTTAACCTTCTTCATTAAAAATGCATCATTTCAGTTATAAATTAATCTTATTGGTTGAAAATTCAGCTATCTGGTTAAAAATTAATTTTTTCTATCTAGACTCATCATTTTAGTTAAAAATGCATTTTTTGTTTGTTTAGAAATTAATTTTTTTATTAAAGATTCAACTATTTCCTTTTTTCCTTGTAGTATATCTGTTTTAGTTCAAAATACATTTTATTTGTTAAACATTCGACCTTTTTGTGTTGAAAATTAAATTATTTGGGTAGAAAATTTATATTTTTGAGTATGTCAGAGATTCCTCTCTTTGGTTGAAAATTGAACTTTTTTGTTGAAAGTTAAACTACATTGTTTGAAACTAATTTTCTTTTGTGTGGAACAATTAGATTTTTTATAGTTGAAGATTAATTTGTTTTAACTGAAAATTTAATTATTCTATTTTTGGGTGAAATTGATCTTGTTTAGTTAAAAATTCAACTATTCAGTTGAAAAATCATATATTTTGTTGAAAATTAGTTTTTTTAGGTAGAAAATCAACTTTAGTAATTTTTTTTACTCAAAATCCCCCTTCTCCTGAAAGCCAATGAATATTTTTCTTTGATTCAAACAATTTTTTTTTTAAATAAGAAAATGTTTTTGCTGAGTGTGTGATTTTTCATCTTGAGGATAGTATATTATAATGAACTATTGAGTTAAAGAAAACGTTTCTTTTACATAATTTTTTTTTTTCATTTAACCAACAATAACTTAAAAATGAAGAAAATAATTTTGAATTAAAGAAAAATTTTAATTGGCAGAAAAACCCATTTCTTTCAACCAACAAAATTTCTTTGAAACAGAGAAAATTTTCTTTCACTAAGAGCCAATGAATATTTTTCTTTGAATTGAAAAATATTTTTTCTAATCATAGTTTCAATCAGTGGCTGAATACTAGTAATGAATTGGTTATTCATACTGATAAATGAGTCATTTTTATGGATTTATCAGTAGAAAATTATTATACATATCTCGAATTCAGTCACTGATTGAAATCAGTAAAAATGTTAACTGATCTGAATTTATAGAGGGAGATTGTTTAAGGCTCAATTGTTGAAATATAACCGATATTCAACGCCCCTATATGATGGTATTACAATTTTTAGTTCGTATGGCTCGATATGAATTTGCAATCAGGATTATCGCTCAGTACTGAGAATTTTTCTATGTCTTACTTGATTATGAGAAGGAAATTATTCAGATCATTTAAAATCAGGCACGAGCTTTAAATTCTGAATTTTTACTTCTTCTATTCTCTTTGGGATAAAAATGTATATTTCTTACAGCATCCTCAGATGTTAATTTTACAATTTCGGAAGAAAAATTTTTTTGGTGTAAATTAGGATTTAAATCCAGAAGGGTGGACCAAAAAAACAAACCAAATTTTTGTTGTGAAAAGTAAATCCGAAATTTAAATACTCATTTTTTTTATTATGGCTTAGAAATTCGAGATAAAGTCAAAATTCTTGACAAGTTTCCATTTACGAAAATACAATTTTTTTCGTTTATTGCAAAGATGGCAAAGTTCTAAAACTTGAATTGAAAAAAATATATTTTTTGAAGTATCAGGGGCCAGCCGGAGCGGCCAGCTGAATTTGATATGTCCGTATACTATCCAGAGACTCAATTTGGTTAGAAATTTTTTATCTTTTTTGACCGAAAAAACTAACTTCATTGAAAATTCAACTCTTTTGTTGATATTTCGTCTTTTTTGTAAACTCATGTCTTTTGTTACAGATTCATTTTTTAATTGAAGATTCATCATATGATGAATATTGACAATTCTGAAAAAATTAAAAAAAACGTGTTTTTTGTGGGAAATACGTGTTAAACTTCACGAGGCTCGCAAGATCTCTAAATATTATTATTTTTTTAAAGGATTTATTTTGCTGTGGATTCGAACTAATTTTGAGGCGATGTTCATGAAAATTCGATAAAAAATGTGGACCACCCCAGTGTATATTAAATATCGGATCGTTAAGAGTTTTTGAATATTGTTTGGATTAATTCAGGCTTTTAATTTAATATCGATTAATCACGAGTGTCAAAGCGCATGACGTAAGATTTAAGAATGTATTCTACTTTTAGCACGCGTTCATAGCAATGAAATCTTTCGATAATTAAGAAGATCGATGTAGGATGCAGCGGGAGAAAAATTAATTCTGACAGGATCCTTTTCGTATAGTCATCCCCGTCAGAATACTGAATAAATTCGATTCACGCTCTAACCAAACTTACGAAATTATTGATTGGGGCATTTCACTAAAATAAATTGTCATCAGACTGTCTTCTTATTTTTAAACTCAAAGTCATCTTTTTATTCAATTGTCCAGACTCGAGGCATCCAACTTTTCTGACTCTCCGTTTCGACGATTTCAATTTATCAATTAGGAGTGCTCTCAAATATCCGTTTCAAATATAAACTCGACTTTGCTTACGTGGAGAAATAATGATTAATGAATTCGAAATTTTGATCGATTACAAATAACAAGTTTTCTAAGGCCTTTCTAGTTGATAATTTTTATAGAAAGAATTAATTATAAAAAAATGATTGTAAACAAAGTAAGATTTTCAACAAAAAAAATGCAGTTTTAGCAAAGGAGTTCAAATTTTAACTGAATCGTTGAAGTATCAACCAAATAGCTTAACTTTCTACTAAAAAAGATGAATTTACCAATACATTTTTTTTTAAATTGCATTTTCGAGTTTTTATGGGGTCGAATTATAAGAAAATATGTCAAAAAAGTTTCTTGAAAATGTACGTCATTACAAATCTTTCACTACAAGGAAGCAATTAAAAAAGATTTCAGAAAATTTTTAACAAAATGTAGATTGTTGAAGATTCTGAAATAGAATTTTGAAACTTTTGAATGATTTTTAAAGGCTTCAAGATAATAAAAGAATTTTACTAAGTTTCCTAGAGAAACTTAAAATGTATTTTATTTTGAAAAATTAATTTAAAGAGAATATTCAAGAAGATATGAAAATATTTAAAGAGATTTTCAAAACTGTAATAGAAGAAAGTGGAAGATTTTAGGGAAATTTTTTTTAATTTGGCAGAATTTTGAAAAAATTGTAAAAAAAATTCAAATTTTTCAAAAATACGTTCATAAGGTGAAAAAGTTTTTAAAACATTCAAAAATAATTTACTATTTAAAAAGATTTCCAAAAATATAAAACAAAATGTAAATAAGTTATTTATTTTAGAAGATCAATTTTTAAAGAAAATTTAGAAAGATTTCTAAATTTTTTTTAAATCTATAAAAATTTAAGGCAATTTTTTTAATTTGGAAAGATTTTTCAAAATTTTGGGAATAATTCGCGTCAGCGTAAAATACGTGGAAAATTCGTCTTTTTTTTGTATAAATTCAGCTTTTTTTGATTGAATATTGAAATATTTTAAAATTTATATACCAATTATTAAATTTTTCGTTGAGGATTCATCTTTTTTGGTTAAAAATTCAACTACTTGATTAAAAATTAATATTAATAAATGATGATAATAATATCAATATTTTTGAGTTAAAATATCAACTATTACTTATTTTTTGAGAATTCATTTTTTTTTTGGTTGAAAATGAAACTATTTTTTGGTTTAAAATTAGCTTTTTTTTTAAATTAACTTTTTTTTTTAAAATTAATATTTTTGGGTTAAAAATTAAAATATTTGCTAAAAAATTTGTCTCTTTGATTGAAAATTTAATTTTTTTTATTCAAAATGCAACCAGTTAAAAATTAAACATTGTTGGTTGAGTGTAAATGTTTTTGATTTGAAATAAAAATATTTTCTGGTTGAAAATTCTACTCCTTGGTTAAAAGTTGAACTATTTTAATAAAATTTTTTTTTTTTTTTTGGTTGACAATTTATATCTTTGTTCAAAAATTGAACTATTTCTATAAAAATTAGTAACAAATTACAATTTGAGAATTCATCTTTTTTAAGTTAAAAATTCAACTATTTCGTTGAAGATTAAATATTTTTGTCAAATTTTGATTTGACATACCTGAAATCTTTCAAAATCTTTTTGAATTTTATTAGGAATCTTAGAAAAATGATAGATATTTATATAACCTTAAAACAAATAAATAAATAAATAGTGATTTGAAATTTTAATGTATAATAATTATAATAATGATATTTAAAAAAGATGAAGATTTTACCAAAAGTGACTAATTTGTTACAAAATGGTTTAATTTTTTTAACCCAAAAGTACGAATTTTCAACAAAAAAATTAATTTTACACCAAATAGTTACATTTTCAACCAGATTAATATGAATATTTTAGTAAAAAAATCAATTTTCTACCGAAAAAGATGAATTCTCAACAAAATAATTCAATTTTTGAACAGAGATATAAATCTGGAACAAAAAAATTAATTTTTATTGAAATAGTTCAACAAAAAACATTCTAATTTTAAATCAAAAAACAGTTAAATTCAACCATAAATAATTAATTTTTAACGACTTTCATTTTTAACCAAAGAAGATGAAATATTTATCAAAAGAGACACATTTTTTACAAAATTATTTGATTTCTCAGCCAAAAATATGAATTTTTCACAAAAAAATAATTTTTTAACCAAATAGTTGCATGCTCAACCAAATAGATCAATTTTATACAAAGGAAATTAATTTGCTATCGAAAAAGACGAATTTTCAATGAAATAGTTACATTTCCGAACAAAGAAATGAATCTTCAAACAATGAATTTTTATTAATGCAGTTTGACTTTTAACCAAGTAGTTGAATTTTCAACCAGAAAAGATTAATCTTTAACAAAAAATGTAACAGCTAATTTTTCAAGTGAAATATTTTTATTTTAAATCAGAAAAAAATTGAAGTTATACAAAAAATGCGAAGTTTCCCAAAAATCCCTAATAACTTCGAAATTTTGTTTTGATATCTTCAAAAATTTATATCTTATTTTCAATTTTGTTTTAATTCTGCCAAATTGGAGGAATTACTTCAAAATATTTTAGAATATTTTTTGACAATTTTTAGAATCATTTAAAATATTTTGAAATCTTTTTCAATATTCTTTCTAACTTAATTTTTCAAAATCAAACATGATTGAAAATTTTTTCAGGAATATCAGGAAAATTCTTTCATTATCTTAAATCCTTAACAAGTTTAAAAATTTTATTTGAAAATCTTCAAAAATCCACATTTTCTTTTACATTTTCGGAAATCTTTTTAAATTTTACATTATTCTCACAATTTTTTGGAAACTTCTACATATATTTTAAAATGATTTAAATCTGAAGTTACATTTTTGAAAAATATTTCAAAATAAAAATAAGTCCCTTAAAATATTCTTGATTTGTTTCGACATTTTTCGAAATATTTTGAAATGTTTTGAAATCTTTTTATATATTGTTTAAAAATTAATTTTCCTAGAAATCTCAAGGAATCTTTTTTCTGAATTAAAAACTTTCAAAATTCTTCAAAAGCTCCTACATTTTTTTCGAAATCTTTAAAAATCTACATTTAAAATTTTGTATGATTATTTTTTCAAACTTGCCAAAACTTCTAAATATTTCTTAAGCGAACTCGAATTTCTTCTGAAATTTTAGGAAATCATTTGAAATGTTTTGAAATCCTTTTTAATTTTCTCTTAAAATTTTTTCTCGAATATAAGAAATCATATAAAACTTTTCCTGGGAATCTTAAAAAAATGTATCATTTTAAAATCTTTAAAAACTCTTAAAAATGATTTTTTGATATCTTCAAAAATTTACATTTTGTTTTTAAATTTTTGAACTTTTCGCAACATTTAAATTATTTTTGAATCATTTTAAAAATTCGAAAATTTTTTAAAAATGATACACAATTGATTGATTAAATAAACCTAATGAAAAAATGCATGATTTGCTAATTTAAACATTTTTGTTAGACCGCTGGATAACGATTTCAAATATAAACTCGACTTTGCTTACGTGGAGAAATAATAATTGATGAACTTGAAATTTTGATCGATTACAAATAACAAGTTTTCTAAGGCCCTTCTAGTTGATAATTTTGATAAAAAGAATTAATTATAAAAAAAATGATTGTAAACAAAGTAAGATTTTCAACAAACAAAAATGCAGTTTCAGCAAAGGAGTTAAAATTTTAACTGAATCGTTGAAGTATCAACCAAATAGCTTAACTTTCTACTAAAAAAGATGAACTTACCCATAATGGAATAGTTACAATTTTTGTAAAAATAATTGGTGTTTCAAGAATTTTCAACAAAATAGTTAAGTTTGAAACCAAAGACATGAATTTTCAACCAAAACAGATTTTATAGTCAATAAAGAAAGGAATTTAATGCAAAATGTTCAATTTAAAAGTCAAAAAGGCGAATCTTCCATGGAACCATTTAATTTTTCAAGCCGAACATACGACTTTTTAAGAAGAAAGTTAATTTTTAACAAAGTTGTTTAATTATAAAGCAAAAAACTTGAGTTTTCTATCAAACTAATTCAATTTTCATTCCAAAAAAAGACGAATTTTTAACAACAGAGTTAAGTTTTAAATCAAAGAGATAAATTTTCAACTCAGAAGATTAATTTTTTTATTTTGAAGAAAATAATGCCCAATCAAAATAAACTAATTTTTAAACCAAAATAAGGAATTTTCAACAAAAGAGTCGAATTTTCAACCAAAAAAGATTTTCTAGTCAATACAAAAGAATAATCCAAAATTTTGAATTTTCCAATCAAAAAGACGAATCTTCTACAAAACAGTTAGGTTTTCAAGCCAAAGAAGCGAATTTTCAAGGAAAAAGTTAATTTCGAACAAAGTTTTTGAATTTTAAAGCAAAAAAGTTGAATTTTCTACCAAATTAATTCAATTTTCATTCCAAAAAAAGACGAATTTTCAATAAATAAAATGGATTTTCAACAACAAAATATAAATTTTCGAGCGAAAATAAAATAGTTATAATTTTAGTTTAAAAAATTGATTCATAATGAAAAAAACCCATTTTTAAACAAAGGGATGAATTTTAAGCTAAAATGATAAATCTGAAATAAAATAATCAATTTTCAACCAAACAAGAAGAAATTTTAACGAAACAGTCAATAAAATTATTAATTTTTAATAAAACAGTTTAGTTTTTAACCAAAGAGATGAATTTTCAACTTGTAAGATTAAGTTTTTATTATAAAAAGGCCAATTTTCAACACAATACATGAATTTTCAACTAAAAAAGATAAATTATCAAGAAAAAATAGAACGTTTTTCAAAAAAATAGAATAGTCTAATTTTCAATTGAAACTTTAATTTTCAAATTAAAGAAACGAATTTTCAACGAAAGTCCACTTGGACTACGAAGAGATGAATTTTCAACTAAAATTATGAATCATTAACCAAAAAAATCAATTTTTAACGAATGAGTACAACCTTCAACCGAGTAGTTAAATTTCCACCTAAAAAAATCAATTTTCAAACTCAACAGATCTATTTTCCACTAAAAGATACCAGTTTTCAAAAAAAAAAAAAAAAAATCAAATATTCAGTTAAAAAATTAATGTTTAGCCAAAAAAAAATACATTTTAACATAATAGTTCAACTTTTAACCAAGCAGTTGAATTTTTAACAAAATAGTTGAATTTTCAAACAAGAAAATTTATTTTCCACGAAAAAGACGAATATTTATTAAACAAAAAAGCTGTTTTTAAAAAAATATTCAAATTTTCAATCAAAACAAAAAGAAACAAAGAAAAACGAGTTCAAATTTTAATGAACTCGTTGCATTATCAACCAAATAGTTGAATTTTTAACCAAAAAAGGTAAATTTTCCAATAATGGAATAGTTAAATTTTAGGAAAAAACATTAATATTTCAAAAACAGTTGTACTCAACCAAGAAAAAAAATCAATTTCGAACCAAGTAGATAAGTTTTTAAGTCAAAGATACAAATTTTTAATAAAAAAGTTCATTTCTAGCAAAATTGTTGAATTTTAAAGCGAAAAGTTGAATTTTCCGAAATTGTTGAAATACTTACATTTTTAAATAGTTACACGTGGAATAATTAAATTTTTGGTTTAAAAAATTAATTCATAACCAAAACAATCAATTTTCAAACAAAAAAATGAATTTTGAATCAAAACAATAAATCTGAAATGAAAAAACTAAATTTGTAACCAAGTAGTTGAATTTTCAACCAAGATGATTCATTTTCAAACAAAAATAGAATATTTACATTTTCATTGAAAAACAATTTGGATAAAAAAAAAGAATTTTGAACAAAATAGTTAGATTTTCCACCAAAATAATGAATTTTTACCAAGGGAGTTGAATTTTCAACCAAGGAAGATGAATTTTCTAGCAAAAAATAAATAGTTACATTCTCAGTTACTAAAATTAATTTATAATCAAATAAACCAATTTTCAACCAAAGAACTTAATTTTTAACTAAAGTGATGAAAAATAAAAAAAATGAATTTTTAACCAAATACGTGAATATTCAGCCAAGAAGATTAATTTTCAACCAAAAATAAAATATTTACAGTTTCAGTTTTAAAAAAATTGTACCAGAAAAAAAAGGAATTTTGAACAAACTAGTTCAATTTTAAATCAAAGAAATGAACTTTAACAAAGAAGTTCAACTTTCAAGCAAGTCATTATATTTGCAACTAAAAAGGTGATTTTTCAAACAAGAAGATACATTTTTTATAAAAAAGAGAAAATAGTTAAATTTTCATCCAAAAAATTTACATTTTCGAACTCCGCCGATGAATTTTCAACCCAAAAATATCAATTTGTAACAAAAAATGAGGAATTCTCAATTAAAAAAAAAGGAATTTTTAATAGAGGAGTTCAACTTTGAACTAAGTAGTGGAATTTTTGAGCAAGAAGATTAACTTTGTACAAAAAAAGAAGAATCTTCAATAACAAAAACTAATTTTAAAGAAAATAGTTGAATTTTCAACCAAAGAAATAAATTCGTGGAATAGTAGTTTGAATTTTAATCAAAGAGACAAATTCCCAATAAAAAGTGTAATAGTTGATATTCTGATAATAATGTTTACAATTTTAAATCAGAAACAGTGAAACTCAACCAAAAAAGAAAAATTTCAAACAAAATAAGTACATTTTAAACCAAAGAGATAAATTTTCAACCAATCTTTTTCTTTTTCTTTATATTTTTCTTTTTTTTCTTTTTTTCTTTCTTTTTTTTTCCTTTTCTTTTTTTTCTATTTCCTTTTCTTTTTCTTTTCCATTTTCTTTTTCTGTTCCTTTTTTTTTTCTTTTCTTATGCTTGAATTAATTTTTTCCAGTGCAATTCTGTAAGTTTTTGTGTTATAGGAACTCTGTGCCTTCTTTCAGAAAAGAAGCATTCCCTTCTTAATTTTTTTATTCGATTTTGAACAAATCAATCGCCCACTGGAATATTCTTATAATATTCTTATAATATTCTTATAAATTATTTTTCGCCAAATTTTATTCTTCGAGAATTTTCCAAGCCGTGATTTTCATATTTCGGCAATTATAATTTTCTCCTTCTCTTTCTTTTTCTTTTTCTTCTTCTTTTACTTTTTCTTTTTCCTTTTCTTTTTGTTTTTAATTTCCTTTATAGTTATCTTTTTCTTTTCTTTTTCTCTTTCTTTTTTTTTCTCATACTTGAATGAATTTTTTCCAATACAATTCTGTAAGTTTTTATGTTATAGGAATCCTGTAACTTCCTTCAGAAGAGGAGCATTCCCTTCTTAATTTTTTTATTCGATTTTGAACGAATCAATCGCCCACTGGAATAGTTAAATTTTTATTTAACAAAATTATTATTCACCAAATTTTATTCTTTGAGAATTTTCCAAGCCGTGTTTTTCATATTTCGGCAATTATAATTTTCTTTTTCTTTTTCTCTTCCTCTTTCTCTTTCTTTTTCCTTTTCTTTTTCTTTTTGTTTTTAATTTTCTTTTTAGTTATCTTTTTCTTTTCTTTTTCTCTTTCTTTTCTCATGCTTGAATTAATTTTTTCCACTACAATTCTGTAAGTTTTTATGTTAGGGGAATCCTGTAACTTCCTTCAGAAGAGGGGCATTCCCTTCTTAATTTTTCCCCGAAATTGTTGGTCTCTTCAGCAAACATGCAAATGAGTGAAAAATTTCCTGGCACCTTCGTCGACTCAGACAACAGGATCAACATCCCAAAAGACGCGAAGATGCGTTGCCTGAGGGTCCTCGAGATGGTTGGTAATTTATACATTTATCTCATTCCGTCAATATTTAAAGAAGGCTGGCCCACCTTCATCGAGAAGAAGGCCCTCGAGGGCATCAAGAGCTACTCTCCAAATTTGAATTAGTTAATAATTTTACTAATTGTAATCAGTGACGGACTTTCAGCTACGAATCAGTAATTTTTACTGATGAATGAGTAAGTCTTACCGGGGTTTCTGCCTGACCAGAAATCCGGGCAAAACGAAGAAAACCAGGGTAATTTTATTTAGGATCAGGAAGAGACAAAAGACAAAAAGGCCACTTTTAAACAAAATTGTTTAATGTTCAACATAATAGAATTATTTTTGAATTAATAATTGTATTTTTAACCAAAAGGAATCATTTCCTTCCGAAAAAGGCGAATTTTCAACAAAATAAACGAATTTTCAACCAAATTGTTGGAATTTTAACCAAGTAGTCAAACTTCTAACCAAATAGTTGAATTTTAATTTGCCACGGAAAAAAATGACTTTTACAAAATTTTTGAATTTTTTACAAAGTAGAATAATTTCTAATCAAATAATTGAATTTTGAACCAGAAAAATAAATTTTCAACCAAAAAGAATCATTTCCTACAGAAAAAGACGATTTTTTAACAAAATAATTAAATTTCCAATCAAGTAGTTGAATTTTTAAAAAGTAGTTATACTTTCAACTAAATGGTTGAATTTTAAAACAAAAAAGATGAATTTCCAACAAAATAGATCAATTTACAACTAGAATACTTCAATTTTTAACAAAATGTATAAGTTAAATTTTTAGTTTAAACAATGAATTTTCAACTAATAAAGGTGAATTTTCAAGCAAGAAGATTAATTTTCTACAAAAAACGACGAATTTGTAACAAAATACGTGAATTCTTAACCAAATAGTTGAATTTTCACTCAAAAATAGATAAATTTACAATAAAAAATGGAATAGTTTAATTTTCAACTAAACAAATTAATTATCAAATGAAAGAAAAAAAATCTGCCCGCTTCGCGGGCACATTCTCATGGCGCGCGTCGCGCGCGGCTCGCTTCGCTCGCAAGTTTGAGCGCGCCTAGGGCGCGCGACTGTTGGATCTCGCGCTTCGCGCTCGATCATATATTTATCTCGCGCTTCGCGCTCGATTATGTATTCACCTCGCGCTACGCGCTCGGGCGTATCTACATCGCGCTTTACGCTCGGTTGCTCTAGATTTTTCAACTTCGTGTTCGACTTCGATGAAAAGAAAAAGTTTGTTTGCAAATATTATAAAATTATCAAAACCTCTACATATTAAGTGATTGTTAAATTTTCTTTTATTTTAGACTGAAAAGGAACTTTATTTACTCAAGGTTCTATCGACCTTAAGGAACACATTCTCATCCAGACACTCGTGCTTCGCGCTCGATATTTGATTTGAAAATCATTTGAACCGTATGATAGAAACAAAAAAGTTGGAGCGCACTTACGGCGTGCGATTTGGTAAATACACTGAGCGCGCACTTTGTGCTTCGTGTTATATGTTCTTCATATACAAATTACTAAATTTGTATTTGATTTCAAATGAAAAGTAATGATATAATTCAGGCGACAAATTTTATTAGTTAACATTTTATTTTAGCTTGTGCCGTTTATCAAAAAAGTTAATTTTTTCATTTTGAATATATTCTTACCACAAAAATTGATTACGGGTGTGTAAGTCTTTTTTGAATGCACAATTTTTGTTCATTTATATGTTTTCGTACCTTGCATTGTTTTTTCAAAACTTTGATTTTTTTTACTATCAATGTTATTTTCACGAATAAAACAAAAACCACGCATCCTATCGAAACATGAGTCACAATAAATTTGTACCTCTTCCATGGATGAACAAATTTTGTTTCGGTCATTTTTTCGTAGCTGGTAATATTCGTCTGAAAATTTGATTTTTCTATTTTCAATGCTGTTTTTTACGAATAAAACAAAAACTACGCGTCATATCAAAAAGTGAATGATAAGAAATTTGTAGATCTTTTTTAGGTGCACAATTTTGGTGAGATGATCTTCTCTGGTATCTTGCATAGTTTTACAGCAAAATGGCTTTTTTGATTTTTCATTAATTTTTTGTGCGATCAAAATTTGAATTTTTTATTTTTCGAAAAATTCAAAAAGTTGTCATGAAAATATTATAGGGTGTTCAGGAATCAACGTTTTTCTCCTCTTGACTTTTTTTCATATCGTGCGTTTTTCGGCTTAAAATGTTCATTTTCGTTTGTTTTTTGGAATTTTGAAAATGCTATAACTCCAGTAATTTTTTTTTATCACGAAAAGTCATAAGAATATTTTGTTCGTCATTTTACGTACTACTAATAACCGTACATAGAATTTTCAAATCTTCCCAAAAAGTGGTCTCAAAAATTTTCAAAATGTGCTCACTTTTTGGATTTTCATCCAAAATAGCTGGTTAACGAACTCGTTCTCTATTTTTCGGCCATAAAAAAGTGTGCCAAAGCTCAATCAAATCTGATCATTTTTTCGAAAGTTATCGTGGCTACAGACAGACAGACAGACAGACAGACAGACAGACAGACAGACAGACAGACTACAGACTACAGACAGACAGACACCTTCGTAAAAATCGTTTTTTCTGACTCAGGAGGTCTCAAAACGTGGACATTTGATGAAAACCGACTATGTCAAATTTTACATAAAACCAATACCTTCTCATTAGAATGAGAATGTAAAAATTTCAACCAACTGATTACATTTTTCATCAAAGTATTTCAATTTTCAGTTGAAGAGATGAATTTTCAAAAAAAAAAAAAACTTTTAAACAAAATTGTTGAATTTCCTGCAAAGTGGATTAATTTTTCACGAAAAATTCGAAGTTTCAAGCATTATTATGATTTTTCAACGAAGAAGATTAATTTTCCACCAAAAAAGACCTTGATCTTGATTACTCTGAATTACCAGTGTATTACTCTTGATTATTTTGGATTAAAAGTGTATTATTTTTTATTGTTCTGGATGACAAGTCTATCACTCTCGATTGCTTCTAGTTACAAGTTTTGAACTAGATTACAAGTCTATTAATCTTGATTACTCTGGATTACAAATGTATTAATCTTGATTATTCTGGATTAAAAGTGTATTAATCTTGATTATTCTGGATTAAAAATGTATCACACCTGATTATTCTGGATTACAAGTGTATTAATCTTGATTATTCTGGATTACAAATGTATCACTCTTAATTATTCTGGATTACAAGTGTATCACTCTTGATTACTCCTAGTTACAAGTGTATTATTGTTAAAGGTTCTGGATTACAAGTGTATTAATCTTCATTATTCTGGATTACAAATGTATCACTCGTGATTATTCTGGATTAAAAGTGTATTAATCTTAATTATTCTGGATTACAAGTCTATCACTCTTGATTACTCCTA
>CAKNYM010049079.1:34154-46741 GCA_932195095.1 Andricus curvator
ACCAAACTGACTCTAAACTAATTGAATTCACAACCCACCAACCCACTGTCACTTTCCTTATAAAAGAAGACTCCTGGACTAAATACTTAATTCACAGGTAAATAATGTTTCGGTTTGAAACGGACCAAACTGAATTTAGATAAAATGAAGTGACAACATCAGAACCCTGTTTCATCTTTCTTATGAAAGAGGACTTTTGCACTAAATACCATATATTGACTAGTAAATAATGTTTGTGCATAAGACAGACCAAACTGAATCTAAACTAATTGGATTCACAACATTATCTTCATAGAGGAAGCTTTGTAATGGTAACATTTTCGAAAAAAATTTAATTCATTTAAGTAAACGTTTGTCAATTTGAAAATGTCTAATTCAATGTTCTAAGCAATTGTCCGGATGTATGTGTCAGTGTTTGCGTGGATGTGTGAATGTCACACTTATTTTTGAACACGATAACTTGAAAACGGTGGCAGATAAATTAATTGAGGGCTTATTATCACTACTAATATCTTGAAACTGACCTAACGATTTCTTAAAATATTTATTTCATTTTTCCAGCACATAAAAATATTTAAAAAATCGGTTTTTTATAGTCAAACCTTTTTTATTAACATAATTCAATGTTGATACAAGAACGTAAAAGATTCATTGGTTCGAGACAAATCGATTGACCTATAATATTGATAAATTTTATTGAAGATAAGGAAAGCTATGGTTATGCATGATATTTGAAAAAACAGTTTTTTATAGTAAAACTTTTTTCACTTACATAATTCATAATTGATGTAAGAACGGAAAAGATTCCTTGATTCGAGGCAAATCGATTGACCTATAACATTAGTACACTTTATGGACGAGTAAGGAAGCTATGCTTATTTAGAATATTTGAAACATCTTTTTTAAAAAGAAAACTGTTTTCAAGATTTGGTACCTATTTGCAGCCCATAATGCAACTTTAAAAAAATTTATAATAAGCTCAAAGTTTCCAAGAGTCAGGCATTTTGAAAAAATAGCAAAAATCAAGAAATTTCTGTGAGAAGTAAATATAAAAATAATCAGGACTGCCATGCAGTCAATATTAGTCAATTTTTTTCTAAAATCACTTTTTACTCACTTTTTTAAGATAATAGTCACTTTTCTTTCAATAAATAACTTATGGACAATAGACTATTCTCCATGAAATAACTCATGGGATAATTACTATCCAATTCAGGTCTGTACCTATTTATGAATTGTCTTGAATTTTTTTGAAATATTTCAGGGTATTTTTAAAGATTCCGAGAAGTTTTTCATAAATTTCATTAATCTGAAGGGATTTTAAAGATTTTAGGGTATTTTTAAAAATTCTCAGGAATTTTCACGAGCTTTTGAAATTTTCAAGGGATTTCAAAGGATTTTAAATATTTTAGGAAATTTTGAAAGATTCCAAGGAATTTTTTCACTAGTTTTATTAATTTGAAGGGATTTCAAAGCGCGAAATTATTTAGGATGAAGAATCTAATATTTCGGAAGATTTTGAACGATTTTGCGGGACCTATAAGGTTTTAAGATATTTTAAGAGATTTCACGAGATTTTATAAGGTTTCCGAAGACTTCAATGATTGTCAGGGGTTTTTAAAGCTCGTAAGGTATTTTAATAAATTTTCCAGGATATTTGAGTGGATTTTAAAGAATTTACTCACGAGAAGTGAGGTGTTTTGTAGGGTTTCATTGATTTGAAGAGATTTGCAATTAGTTTTGTGAATTCACCCTGAACTGTTATTAATTTATCTTGAATTCTTTTAAATTCTTTGGAATTCTTTTGAATTTTTTTAATTAATTCGAATTCTTCTAAATGTACTCAAGTTTACTTAATTCAATGAATTTTTTGGAATTTTTAAAAGTTTTTATTTAATTGGTCCTGAGGATCAATTAATAAAATTATAAAAGGATTTGAAATTTTTCAAGGTATTGTTTTTTTAATTCCTTGGCATTTTCAAGAGATTTGAAAAATTTCAAGGGATTTCAAAAGATTTAAAGAAATTTTTTTCTCAATATTTTATGTTATTTTCAAAGATTACAATGAAATTTTTAATCGATTTCAATAATTTAATAGGATTTCAATCGATTTAAAATATTTTAGGGTATTTTAAAGGATTCGCAGGCATTTTTAAAAGCTTTAAAAAGTTCCATGGGATTTCAAAGGATTGGAAATATATAATATAAACGATTCCCAGAATTTTTTTATTTATTTCAATAGTTTGAAGGAATTTCAAAGACTTTGAAATATTTTAGGGTATTTAAAAAAAATCTAAGGCAATTTCGATAGATTCAAATAATTTCAAGGGATTTCCAAGGGTTTTAATAATTTTAAAGGAGTCTAATGTCTTAATGGATTTCATCAAAGAATTTATTCACATAAAGTGAGGGATTTCGTAGTTATTCAAAAATTTGAAGAAATTTTCAAATATTTTTTGCAATTTATTTGGAAGTATTCCTGAATTCTTATCAATTTATCCTGAATTCTTTTGAATTCTTCTAAATTCACTCAATTAAATGGATTTTTAAACATTTTATGTTTAATTCATCTTGAAGTCTTTAAAAATCACCTTAAATTCTTAGGCATTTCATCAAATTCTTTAAAATTCTCTTTAATTTTTCTAAACTTATTTCAAGTTTCAAACTTACTCAATTCAATGAATTTTTCCATGTGTTTGAATTATTTTAAATTCACTTGCTTTTTAAATTCAGTTTTATTTTTTATGAATTCCATCGAATTCTTCGCATTTCCCTTAAAATCCTCTATATTCACTCAAATTTTATTGTAATCAATGGAATTTTTTCGAATGGTAGAATTTTTTCCAAATCATTTGAATTGTTTTGTAATCATTAGTCTCTCCTTTGATTATCAATTAGTATAATTTCATAGATTTGAAGAGTTTTGAATTTTTTTTTTTTAATTCACCGTGAATTCTTTTACATTCTTTGGAATTCTCTTTATTTATTATTTTAAATTCACTTGCATTCTTCTAAATTCACCTAATGCATTTCATCAAATTCTTTTGAGTCCCCTTAAATTTTTCTGAACTCATTTCAAATTGACTAAATTAATTAAGGTTTTTTAATATTTTTAAATTGTTTCCAATTCATATGATTTCTTTGGAATTTAACTTGAATTGTTTTGAAGTTTTATGAATTTATCTTGAATTTTTTACCCTTTGAGCGCGAAAAAAAAACCCCGTGAGCGTGACAAAAAGTACCCTTTGGTCCCTATATTTAATTGCATAGGGACTGTGAGGCCTGTGCATGTATAGAAAAGACTTTTGATCATAAATCGTCAAATAAAATAATTCTGACAATTTTTGTAGAAAAAAATCATAAAGCTGGGAAAGGGATGGGGTGCGACAGAATTTCTCCTTTCCCTTTTCCAGCTTGAATTGTAATGTGACCATTGTGACCACTAATATCTTGAAACGGACCGAAGGAGTCCTAAAAATATTTATTGCATTTTTTCTAGCACTCAATAATATTTTAAAAATCAGTTTTTTATAATAAAACTTTTTTCATCAGCATAATTCAAAGTTGATGCAGGAACATAAAAGATTCCTCTGTTCGAGACGAATCGATTGACCTATAATATAAATACATTTTATTGAATAGTAGGGAAGTTATGGTGATTTATATATTTTGAAAATCGGGTTTTTATAGTAAAATTTTTTTCTGTGACATCATTCAAAGTTGATGCAAGAATACGAAAGATTCTTTGATTCGAGACCAATTGATTGACCTGCAATATCGATACATTTTATTAAAGAGTAAGGAAGTTATGGTATTTTATATATTTTCAAAATCGATTTTTATAGTAAAAATTTTCTCATCGTTATAATTTAAAGTTGATGCGAGAATAGAAAAGTTGTGTTGATTCAAGATGAAACGATTGACCTATAACATTCATACATTTTATTGAAGAGTAAGAAAGCTATAGTAAGGCATAATATTTGAAAACACGCTTTTTTATAGTAAAACTTTTTTCACTAACATAATTCAAAATTGATGCAAGAACGGAAAAGATTCCTTGATTCGAGGCAAATCGATTGATCTATAATA
Organism: Andricus curvator; assembly: GCA_932195095.1. Lineage (NCBI taxonomy): Eukaryota > Metazoa > Arthropoda > Insecta > Hymenoptera > Cynipidae > Andricus > Andricus curvator. The sequence continues at coordinate 38,244 of CAKNYM010049079.1, forward strand.
TTAATGCACTTTATTGAAGATTGAGGAAGGTATGCTCATTTATAATATTTAAACAATCTGTTTCAAACAGAAAAACTTTTTTCATCGACATAATTCCAAGTTGACGCATGAGTAGAAAAAACTTTTTGATCTTAAATTTTCAAATAAAATATTTCTGACAATTTTTGTAAAGAAATCATAAAGCTGGGAAAGGGGTGGGGTGCGACAGAACTTTTCCGTTCCCTTTTCTGTTATTGATAAAAATCACTAATGCTTCCTCTATGAGGAAGCAAATGGATTTGCTAACGGGAAGCAAAGTTCTCGTGAAATGAGTAACATATAATTATAAATACAAACAAAGTGGAAACACTCGAGATCGAATTCATAGCTAGTTTATGTATGAAACGGAAAAAACGGAACCTAAACTAATCGAGTTCACAACATCACAACCTCCTTCCATCTTCCGTATAGAAAGGACTCTTAGACTAAATACCTTCTTGACAGATAAAGAATGTTTCTGTTTGAAACGGACGAAACTGAATCTAAACGAAATGAATGCACAACACCACAACCCTATTTCATCTTCCATATAAAAAAAGGATCCCTAGACTGAATACCTTATTGACAAGTAAATAATTTCTGTATATAAAACGGACCAAAATGAATCTAATCTAGCGGAATTCCCAGCATCAGAACCCTCTCTCACCCTCCTTAAAAAAAAGGACTCCTGGACTAAGTATCTTATTGACAGGTAAACAGCCTGAACATATTTTTTAATCCTTAAGCCCCTTCCACAAAAAAATATATATCATCATACGCACAATGAGCCTCTAGAGAATTCGGCTCCACCACAATCTTTGAATTCGTGAACTCATCGAAAATCCTTGCTCTAAGAAGAGTGAGTCTTGCGTCAAAACAAAAAGTAGGTGACACTACACTTATTTAATCGCTGGGGGTGAGAATACAAAATTCCCGATCAGTGGGCTCATGGATCGACAGTTGGTGGTATGGGCCCCGATCCCGGGGGTTCCACGTGTCTCGATAAAGCAGCCTTGTATAATTAGCGTAATAAGTAGTTTTTTCGAGGCGGGGCCCACGGATAGCCTCTGAAAACAAAGCGATGGCTGAAGGCAGCTAATTTTGGTCGGATGGTGGACAAAAGGGGCTGCCTAGAGAGTCTGAATCTAAAAGAAAGCCCTGTGCCTCCTGTACATCCTCCCTCGCCCATTCACTCTTTCAGTAAAACGAGTCCGCTCTCGGTTTCGAATCAAAAGGCGGGGGCACCCTTTGGGTCCGTTTTTTTAGCTCTGTTTCGGCCGCCCCCTTTTATATGTGCCCGCCGACAAAGAGTGGAACCAAGGCATATCAGCTCACGACAACGAGGAAACGGATTAATTACGATGTTTAGTGGTAATTAGCGCAGGGGGCGGTTCTTGCGGATCGTTCGTTTAAGGCTTTAAGCCTTCCTGTCCTCAGCCGACTCTGGGAATTTCTTTAGTTTCCTTCATTATAGATGAAGCTTTGTAATGGTTACAATTTTGTAAAATTTTTTATTCGTTTAGCTAAATGTTCCTCAATTAAAAAATGTCTGAAGGGCCGTCCACTAATTACGTAAGACGACTTGGGTGGGGAGGTGGATGACAGAACTTATGTAAAAACATTTTACTAACAAAGCGTGATAAATCCGATAATTTTACTGATAATGAATAATCATTCCATTTTTATTTCATTATTATTTTTTTTTAGTTAAGAAATTTAATTTGTAACCAAAAATTAAATAGCCAAATTCGCAGTTTTCAAAATTAATTTGCAAGCAAAAAAAAGGAATTTTCGAACAAATGATTGAATTTTCAACTAAAAATGAACAATTTTTATCTGAAGATATCAACTTTCAACCAAAAGTAGTATAGTTGAATTTTCAGTTGAGAAAATTAATTTTCAACCGAAAAAAAGAATTTTTGAAAAAAAATCAATTTTTAATTAGAGATATCAACTTTTAACCAAAACTGATATAGCTGAATTTTTAATGGAAGAAATCAATTTTCGATCAAAAGAGAGGGAATTTTAAATAAACAAGGTACATTTTTTATTAAAAATATAATAGTCATATTGATTTAAAAAAATCGAGTTTTAGCCTAAAAAAATGAACTTTCAACTTAGTAATTGAATTTTGAACAATAAAAATGAATTAAAAAATTAAAATGATGAATCTTGAACAAAAAAAAAAAAAAAACATTCTCAACCAAATGGTTCAATTTTCAACTAAAAAATAAAACATTTTGACCTTAAATTAAATAGATAAATTCTCAGTTAATAAAGTTACTTCCAACCCAAAAGAAAGAAGTTTTAACAAAATAGTTAAATTTTCATCTAAAGAAATAGATTTTCAAACAAAAAGATGAATTTTTAACCAAGAAGATTACTTTTCCACAAAAACAGTGAAATTTTCAATTTAGTACATAAATTTTGAATCTAATATTTAAATTTTCAACAAAAAAAGTCTAATTTTCATCCAAAAATAAAATAGTTTAACTTTCAGGTGAAAAAATTAATTTTTAAATAAAAAGAAAGAATTTCAAACAAAATAGTTTCATTTTCATCTAGAGAAATTAATTTTTAACTAAAATGATGACTCTTCAACTAACAAAAAATATTGTTCACCAAATAGTTGTATTTTTAAAGAAAAGGAATAATTGTCAACCAAAAAAGATGAATTTTCAACAAAACACATAAATTTTCATCGGAAAAAGTTGAATTTTCAACCAGAAATGGATTCGTTAAATTATAATAAAAATTTTTTTTTTCACCCCAAAAAAGGAAGGTTTGAAACAATCTTGAATTTGTAAGTAAATGAATAACTTTTTATTTCAAAAATGAATTTGCAATCAAAAAGATCAATTATCAATCAAATAAAAGAATAATCAACCAAAAATGGTATAGTTCGATTTACAGTTGAGAAAATTAATTTAAAAAAAAATTGATGAAGTAGTTAAATTTTCAACCAGAAAAATAAATTTTTAACTAAAATAGTAAATCATCAATAAACGAGATGAATTTTCAAGCAAGAATAAAATAGTTCAATTTGCAATTCAAACAATTAATTTGAAACCAAAAAAAACTAATTTTCAGCCAAATAATTGAATTTTCAATCGAATAGTTGAATTTTCAAGTAAAAAGAATTTTTTGACCAAAAATGGAATAATTACATTTTTGGTCGAAAAAATTTATTTTTAGACCAAAAAAAGCGAATGTTTAATAAAATAGTTGAACTTTTAACCAAAGGAATGAATCTTTAAATAAAAAGATTATTTATTAAGCAAGAAGATCCCTTTTCTACCCAACAAAATAGAATTTTTAACAAAATGCATGAATTTGCAAACTAATATTTGAAATTTCAACTAAAAAAATAATAATTTTCAAAAAAAATGAAACAGTTGCATTCTAAGTTAAAAAAATTAATTTTAATGAAAAAGTAACAATTTTTAACAATATAGTTAACTTTTCAACAAATGAAATGAATTTTCGACCAAATTGATTGATAATTAACTAACAAAATGAATTTTTAACCAAATAGTTGGATTTTTTTTTAGAAAAAGTTGAATTTTCAACCAAAAAGATTTTTTTTCTACCAAAAAGACACACTTTCAACAAAATACATGAATTTTCAACTAAAAAGTCTAAGTTTTTATCCGGAAATTGAATAGTTTAATTTTCAGGTAACAATATTGATTTTGGTACAAATCTTGTTTTGTTTGGTTCAAATGTAATATTCTTGGTTGAAAATTCATCATTTGGGTTGAAATTTCAATTATTTTTTTAAAAATTAATTTTTTTCTTGAAAATTAATTTCTTCCATTAAAAATTTAAATATCCCATTTTTGGTTGAAAGTTAATATCTTTTATTTAAAAATCCAATTATGTGTTTGAAAATTCATTTATTTAGTTAAAAATTTTACTTCATTTTCAGGTAAAAAAATTAATTTTCAAAAAAAAAATTAGCAAAATAGTTAGATTTTCAACCAGGAAAATGAATTTTTAATTAAAATGATGATGAAACATAAATTATGGAAAAAATTCAATTTCCAACCAGAAATGGAACAGTTAAATTATAATGAAAAGTTATTTTTAAGCAAAAAAATTAAGTTTACTAAAATATTACAGTTTTAACCAAAGATGTAAATTATTAATGAAAATGATGAATCTTTTACCAAAAAGATGACTTTTTAATCAACAATTTGATATTCTGAACGAGAAGATTCATTTTAAGCAAAGAAAAATGAATTCTCCACAAAATATTGAAATTTTTAACCAAAAAAAGGAATTGTTAACCAAAAAGATGAATTATTAATCACAAAAGTGAATTATTAATCACAAAAATGAATTTTTAATCATAAAAATGAATTGTCAATCCCAACAAAAAATGGTATAGTTCAATTTTCAGTTAAGAAAAGCAATTTTCAGCCCAACAAAATTGATAGAATACTTAAATCTTCAACCAGAGAAATTAATTTTCAACTAAAATAATGAATCTTTACTCATAAAGAATAATTTTCAAGCAATAATGGAATAGTTAAATTTGCAGTTTAAAACATTAATTTGAAACAAACAAAAAAATAATTATTTTTCAACCAAATAATTTAATTTTCAACCAAATAGTTTAATTTTTTAACTAAAAAGGATTGTTTGATCAAAAATGGAACAGTTTTATTTTTGGTTAAAAAAATTTATTTTTCATCAAAAAAAAAACAACAACGAATTTTCAATAAAATAGTTCAAATTTCAACCAGAGAAATAGATCTCTGAATAAAAGGATTAACTATTAACCAAGAAGATTACTTTTAAACTAAAATAATTAATTTTTTATCCTAATACTTGAACTTTCAGCTAGACAAAAATAATTTTCAAAAAAAAAAATAATTTTCAACAAAATAGTTAAATTTGCCACCAGTGAAATTAATTTTAAACTAAAATAATCAATCTTTACTCATAAAGAATAATTTTCAAGCAATAATGTAATAGTTAAATTTGCAGTTTAAAACATTCATTTGAAACAAACAAAAAAAATATTATTTTTCAACAAAATAATTTAATTTTCAACCAAATAGTTTAATTTTTCAACTAAAAAGGATTCTTTGACCCAAAATGGAACAGTTTTAATTTTGGTTAAGAAAATTTATTTTTTATCAAAAAAAAAACAACAACGAATTTTCAGTAAAATAGTTCAAATTTCAACCAGAGAAATATATCTCTGAATAAAAGGATTAACTATTAACCAAGAAGATTACTTTTAAACTAAAATAATTAATTTTTCATCCTAATACTTGAACTTTCAGCTAGACAAAAACAATTTTCAAGAAGAAAAAATAATGTTCAACAAAATAGTTAAATTTGCCACCAATGAAATTAATTTTAAACTAAAATAATCAATCTTTAACTAATAAAATAAATTTTTCACCAAATAGTTGAATTTTGTTAAGAAAAATATGAATTGCCAACTAAAAATATTATTTTTTTACTAAAGAAGACAAACTCTTAACGAAGTACATGAATTTTCAACTAAAAAGTATTAATTTTCATCCGGAAATGGAATAGTTTAATTTTAAGGTAAGAAAATGGATTTTGGCACAAATTTTATTTGGTTGAAAAGTAATTTTCTTGGTTGAAAATTCTATAATTTTATTGAAAATTCGTTTTTTTGGGGCTGAAAATTTATTTTTTCAACCGTAAATTTAACTATTTCACGTTTGTTTAAAGAATCTTTGTTAGTTGCGAATTTAACTAATTTGGCTGGAAATTCATTTATTTTGGTACAAAATGAATCTTGTTTGAACTTTACTATTTTTGGTTCAAAGTTCAACTACGTGGTTAAAAATTGATATTCTTGATTGAAGATTTATCATTTTAATTGAAGATTTATTTCTTTGTTTAAAAATTTAACTATTTAGTTGAGAATTTCTTTTTTTAGTGCAAATTGATTTTTTAAACTGAAAAGTGATCTTGTATTTGAGGAAAAAAATTTAATTTTTTTATATAAAAATTCAACATATTCGTCTCCTTGGTAGAAAATAAATCTTTTTGGCTGAAAATTCATTATTTGGTTGAAACTTTAACTATATGGTTAAAAATTCATTTATTTTCTTGAAAATTATTTTCTTCCATTAAAAATTCAACTATACCATTTTTGGTTGAAAGTTAATATTTTTTAGTAAAAAATTGAATTATTTGTTTAAAAATTTATTTATTTCGTTAAAAATTCATCTATATCGTCCTAAATTCTTTTTTTATAGTTGCAAATTAATTTTCTAACAAAAAAAAAATGAAATGAAAATGCAATACTTTTTCAAAAAACAAAAAATTTTATCATCAATGTAATTCAAAGTTGATTCAAGAATAAAAAATACTCTTTGATACGAGACGGACTAATTGACCTACTTTTATTTTTGTATTCTTACCAAAGGAAAAGGAAAGGGATTAATTATGATGTTTAGTGGTAATTAGCGCAAGGGGCGGTTCTTGCGGATCGTTCGTTTGCCTTCCTGTCGTCAGCAGACTCTGGGAATTTTTTCATTTTTTATTATTTTCATTTTTTTTATTATTTTTATTATTTAGTGCTCGCCAGGGATCAGGAAGCGGATGGATGGACGTTCAGCCTTTTCGTAAACACTAATGAAAGAGCAGTATAATTAGGAGCAATCGGTCACTCCCACCTCTCCGAAACGAGACTAATGAGTATCATCACCTGTAAGATTTAATAATTATAGTACATTTTTATTTGAAATTCAGTCAGTTTGTAATTAGAATGTATCTTAAATTAACAGACTGTATCTAAAATTCGTATAGTGATCAGGGACCGTCCATAAACTACCTTAATTATTTGAGGGCGGGGGGGAGGGGGGGGGGGTCGCACCAAAAACTACTTTAACAGGGGATTAGTAAATCTTATTATAATTAATTTTTAATAATTTTGCGAATTTTTCGAAAAATGGCACTCTGAATTTTTTTTTTCTTGAAATTTCTCCTATTATATTTTTGGTTTTGAATTCATCTCGATTGGCTGAAAATTATACTCTTTAGTTGAAAATATAATTATTTTCTTAAAAATTCATATTTTTCGGTTAAAAAAACAAATTTGTTGAAAGTTAAACTACCTTGTTAAGAATTCATTTTTTTTATTGAAGATTCATCTCTTTGGTTGAAATTTCATGTATTTTGTTAAAAATTCATCACTTTTGGTATATTTTTATTCTTCTTGTCTATTTTGTTGAAAATTAATTTTTTTGTTGAAAATTCAACTATTTGGTAGAAAATTTATGTATGTTACTGAAAAGTAATTTTTTTAATAGAAAATTAATCTTTGTGGTTAAAAAATGATCTTTTTCAAAATTGATCTCTTATGGTGAAGATTCGTCTTTTGTGAAAATTAATTTTTTCAAAGATTCATCATTTCAGTTGACAATTCATCTCTTTGGTTATCTATTTTGTTGAATTTTTATTATTTTTTTTTAACTATTTTGTAATAAGTTTGTATTATTTCATGAAGAGTTAAGTTTTTTAACTGAAAATTAAACTGTTCCTTCTTTGGTTAAAAATTTACCTTTGTAGTTGAAAATTCAATTATTTGGGTAAAAATTTAAATATTTTGTTCAAACTCTTTTACTAACAATTGAGGTTTTTACCTAATACTGTGTTTCTTCCAATTTTTGTTTGAAAAATTATTTTTTCTAGATGAAAATTTGCCCTTTGTTGAAAATTAACTTTTTTTTGTGAAGATTTTTCATTTTAGTTGACAATTCATCTCTTTGGTTATCTATTTTGTTGGATTTTTTTTTAACTATTTTGTTATAAGTTTGATTTATTTCATGAAGAATTAAGTTTTTTGAATGAAAATTAAACTATTCCTTCTTTGGTTAAACATTTAAATTTGTAGTTGAAAATTCATTTTTGTGGTTCAAAATTCAATTATTTGTGTAAAAATTTAAATATTTTGTTGAAAATGCAAGGTTTTTTAAAAATTCATATTTTTTGGTTGAAAATTTAACAAATTTGTTGAAAGTTAAACTACTTTGTTAAGAATTGATTTTTTCGATAGAAGATTCATCTGTTTGGTTGAAATTTCATGTATTTTGTTAAAAATTCATCATTTTTGGTATATTTTTATTCTTTCTGTCTATTTTGTTGAAAATTAATTTTTTTGTTGAAAATTCAACTATTTGGTTGAAAATTTATGTATGTTACTGAAAACTAATTTTTTAAATAGAAAATTATTCTTTGTGTTTAAAAAATTATCCTTTTGAAAATTGATCTCTTATGGTGAAGATTCGTCTTTTGTTGAAAATTAATTTTTTCAAAGATTCATTATTTTAGTTGACAATTTATCTCTTTGTTTAATTATTTTGTTGAATTTTTATTCTTTTTTAAAAACTATTTTGTTATAAGTTTGTATTATTTCATCGAGAATTAAGTTTTTTGACCGAAAATTAAACTATTCCTTCTTTGGTTAAAAATTTACCTTTGTAGTT
>CAKNYM010049079.1:46751-57221 GCA_932195095.1 Andricus curvator
GTTAAAAATTTACCTTTGTAGTTGAAAATTCATTTTTGTGGTTCAAAATTCAATTATTTGGGTAAAAATTTAAATATTTTGTTCAAATTTTTTTATCAAAAATTGAGGTTTTTACCTAATAATGTGTTTCTTCCAATTTTTTTTTTGAAAAATTATTTTTTCTAGATGAAAATTTGCCCTTTGTTGAAAATTAACTATTTTTTTGTGAAGATTTTTCTTTTTAGTTGATAATTCATCTCTTTGGTTATCTATTTTTTTGAATTTTTATTCTTTTTTTAAAACTATTTTGTTATAAGTTTGTATTATTTCATGAAGAATTAAGTTTTTTGAATGAAAATGAAAATATTCCTTCTTTGGTTAAAAATTTACCTTCGTAGTGGAAAATTCATCTTTGTCGTTCAAAATTAAATTATTTGGTTAAAAATTCAACTATTTTGTTCAAATTTTTCAATCAACAATTGAGCTTTTCACCTAATAATGTATTTCTTCCAATTTTTTTTGAAAAATTATTTTTTCTAGATGAAAATTTGCCCTTTGTTGAAAATTAACTTTTTTTTGTGAAGATTTTTCATTTTAGTTGACAATTCATCTCTTTGGTTATCTATTTCGTGGAATTTTTTTTTTAAATATTTTTTTATAAGTTTGCATTATTTCATGAAGAATTAATTTTTTTAACTGAAAATTAAACTATTCCTTCTTTGCTTAAAAAGTTACCTTTGTAGTTGAAAATTCATTTTCGTGGTTCAAAATTCAATTATTTGGGTGAAAATTTAGATATTTTGTTCAATTTTTTTTATCAACAATTGAGGTTTTCACCTAATAATGTGTTTCTTCCAATTTTTGTTGAAAAATCATTTTTCCTAGATGAAAATTTGTCCTTTGTTGAAAATTAACTTTTTTTGTGAAGATTTATCATTTTAGTTGACAATTCATTTCTCTGATTGAAGAATCTGTTGAATATTCTTTCTTTCTTAAACTATTTGGTTGAAAGTTTGATTTATTTCAGGAAGAAATCATTTTTTAAATTAAAAATTGAACTATTCCTTTTTTAGTTAACAATTCACCTTTGTAATTTAAAATTGATCTTTTCTTTTTGAAAATTAACTACTTGGTTAAAAATTCATCGTTTTTTGTTAAAAATGCAACTCTTTGGCTAGAAATTATTCTGTTTTGGTTGAAGATTTAACTATTTTGTTGAAAATTCATTGTTTTGGTTCAAAATTCAATTATTTGGTTAAAAATTTAACTAATTTGTTGAAATTTTTTTTTATCAACAATTAAGATTTCCACCTTATAATGTGATTTTTCCAATTTTGGTTGTAAATTAATCTTTTCTAGACGAAAATTCGTCTTTTCTTGAAAATAATTTTTTTCTTGAAGATTCATCATTGCAGTTGAAAATCCATCTCTTTGGTTAACTATTTAGTTGAAATTTTTTCCATTTTTTTTACTAAAAAATTTTTTGATAGTTCGTTTCATTGTTTAAAAAATAATTTTTTTACGGAGGTTCTACTTTATCATTATCTGCCACTGCCCTGCCGTGGCGCCACCGCATTGCTATATTATGAACTATGAAGTACGATTTATTCATTTTTTGAAATTACTACATGTATTTGAATTTTCCCTAGAATTAGTTTAAAAGGTTAATTAAAAAAATTATTTAAATTTTCAGAAATGCAATTTGAAATTTAAAGACAAATATAAAGGAAAAATTATTCGCATGTTTCTATGAAAATAATTCTTTAATGCTTTCTATGTTGTAAACTGATTAACACATTATTAGCTGATTATTAAATTAAAGTTTCAGAACGGAGAGTGCAAATTAAAAAAAGTATATAAATTAAAAATTATTCGAATGATTCAATAAAAATTATTCTTTTAATGCTTTTTATGTTGTTAACAGATTAATTATTATTAGCTGAATAATTTTTTTGACCATATTAAATTACAGAAAAATACAAGGTAAACATTATTTTAATATTTCAATGCAAATTATTGTTTATTGCATTTTATGTTATAAAAAAATGAATGAAGTATTTGGACTGATACATTTTTTCAAGGAATTAAATTACATTAAGATTGAATTTAAATTATTTTTAATTAAGTAAAATAAATTGATTATTTAGATTAAGGTTATGTAATTGACTATTGGCTATTATTCTCATAATAAAAATTTCTTTAAATGTTTGTGATGATGTGAAATGAGTATCTGAATTTAATTTTCAAAACTATATGCACATGTATTTTAAGTTTTTCCGAAATTAGTTTGAAGGGTTATTAATACTGACAATTTTCAAAAAAAATATTGAATCAAAGTTGTTTGAATATTTTAATAAAAATAATTATTGATAACTTTTTATGCTCTGAACTCATTAATTAATTATTAACTGATTCTGTTAAAACTTACATTTTCTCGAATTAGTTAAAAGCTTATTTTTAAATCAAATCATGAAAATGCTCTTTATGTTCTGAACTAATTAATTAATTATTAGCTGATTAATTTTTTTCACAATATTAAATTGCATAAAGAATGAATTTTAATTCATTTTAATTGGGCAACATAATTTGTTTATTTATTTCAAGGTTATGTAATTGAATATTGGCTACCTCTATTCCAATTACATTATTTTTTTTAATTTTGGTGATGTTGTGAAATGAGTATCTAAATTCTGATTTCGAAATTATACGCACATATATTTTAATTTCTTCAGGAATAGTGTAAAAGGTTATTAATAATTCAAATTTTTAGAGAAATATAGAGTAAAAATTATTTGAATGATTCAATGAAAATAATTGTTTAATGCTTTTTATTTGATAATCAATTATTAGCTGATCTATTTTGTTTACAATATTAAATAACATAAAGATTGAATTTTAATTTTACTATATCAATCAAAATGAATTAATTTTTTATTTGGAGTTAATGTAATTGAATATTGGATATAATTCATATAATAAAAGTTTATTTATATTTAACCTATCTCTATTAGAATTATATAATTTTTTGAAATATTTATGATGTTGTGAAATGAGTATCCGAATTCAATTTGCAAACTGATATCTAAATGTGTTTGATTTTTTTCGAAAATTAGTATAAAAGGTTATTATTAATGAAGATTTTCAGAAATAAAATTGCAAGTTTTGAATAAATATGAAATGAAAATTATTTGAATGTTTCAATGAAAATAATTGTTTAAGATTTTTTATTTTGTGGAATAATTGATGGATTATTGACTATTTATTTTTTTTACAATATTAAATTACGTAAAGCTTGAATTTTAATTTTTCTTGATTTAGTAACATAAACTCATTATTTACTTTGAGGTTATGTAATTGAATATTGGATATAATTTGTATAATAAAGTTTATTTATTGCTAAAATACCTCTATTTCAATTATGTAATTTTTAAAATGTTTCTGAGGTTTAGAAGTGATTATCTTAATTCAATTTTCCAAATTGTATGTAAATATGTTTTCATTTTTTCTGGAATAATATTAAAAGGTTATTAATAATTAAAATTTTCACAAAAATATAAAATGAAAATTATTTGAATGTTTCAATAAAAATGATAATTTGATGCTTTTCATGTTCTGAACTCATTAATTAGTTAGATTAATTTTTTTTACAATATTAACTTCAATAAAAAATGAATTTTCATTTTCTTCAATTAATTTACATAAATTGAATATTTACTTTAAGGTTATGTAATTTAATACTGGCTATAATTTGTATAATAAAAGCTTATTTATTGTTAAAATATTCAATTTTTAAAATTGTGTTTTAATAAACTAATTGGTTGAAAGTTAAACTGTTTTGTTAATTTTTATCTTAAGATTCACCTCTTTGGTCGTAAAATTGATTATTTTGTTAAAGGTTTATCTTTTCTAGTTGAAAATTAAACTATTTGTTCAAAGATTGATGTATTTTGTGAAAAATTAGCGTTTTTGGGAAAAAATTAATCTTCTTGGTAAAAAAATCATCTTTTTGGTTAAAAAAGCGTTTTTTTAAATTTAAAATTCATTTATTTGGTTGAATGTTGAACTATTTTGCTGAAAATTCATTTTTTTTTGTTTTGTTAAAGATTCATCATTTCAGTTGAAAATTCATCTCTTTTTTTGAAAATTTAACTATTTTGTGGAGACTATTACACTTTTGGTAGAAAATTCACATTTTTAATTGAAAATTGATCTTTTCTAGTTGAAAATTCGTCGTTTTTTGAAAATTCATTTTTTTTCAAGATTCATCATTTTATTTTTAAATTCATCTGGTTGGTCAACTATTTTTTTAACATTTATTTTTAATTTTTGTTCTTAAACTTTTTTGTTGAAAGTTCATTATATTTTATAAAGAATTAAGTTTTTTGACTAAAAATGTAACTATTTCATTTTTTCTTGAAAAGTTATCTTTTTAATTGAAAATTGATCTTTTCTAGTTTGAAAGTTAAGCTATTTGGTTGATAATTAATCCTGTTTGGTTGAAAATACAATTCTTTGGCTCAAATCAATCTATTTTGCCTAAAAATAAACTTTGTTGTTAACAAATTATTTTTCTTTGTAGAAAATTTAACTATTTTAGTGGAAAAATCAACAATTTACTTGAAAATTGAAGTATTCATTTGAAAATTTAACTATTTGTCAAAAAATTAACTTTTTTGTCGAAAAGCAATAGTTTCGGTTGAAAATTAAACTATTGTGGTAAAAAATCAACTATTTGAATAAAAAATTAAACTATTTACTGGACAGTTTAAATATTTAGAAGAAAATTAACTTTTTTGTTGAAAAATCATATTTTTTTAATAAAAATTAAACTATTTTGGTAGAAAAATCAGCTATGTATTTAAAAGTTGAACCAATTATTTGAAAATTTAACTATTTGATAGAAAATTAACTTTTTTGTTGAAAACTCTTATTTTCTGGTTGAAAATTCAATTTTTGTGAATAGATAATTATTTATAATATAATTATAATTTGACTATTCCAATTTTGGTTGAAAATTTATCCTTTATAAGTTGCAAACGAAACTATTTGGTAGAAAATTCCCGATTTTTGTAAATTCGTCTTTTCATGTAGAAAATTAATCTTGTTTGTGGAAAATTCATCTTTTTGGTTGAAGATTCAACAATTTAGTTTAAAATTCGTCTATTTTTGGTTAAATTAAACATGTTAAAAATTTTATTTTTGTTTGAAAGTAATTTTTTCAACTAAAAATTTGACCTTTTTTAATTCCCTTCAATTCCCTTCTTGGTTGAAAATTTGTCTTCTCAGGTAGAAAATTAATTTTTTTTTTGTTGAAAATTCATTTTTCAGGTTGAGCTTTCAACTATTTTGTGAAATCAGAAATTCGTCTTTTTAGGTAAAAAAAGTCTTCTTAGTTGGAAATAAAAATTTTTTGTTTAAAATTCGCCTATTTTTTTTTTAATTTGTCTATTTGGCTTCGAAATTTAACTTTTTGGTTATTGAATTTTGTACTGTCTGATATTTTAATATTTTTAATCTTACTTCATTCATAACCGGCGTAGCCTATATCAAGACTTTTTTTATGTTTTTAATAAAGAATTGACATTTAGGAGTTCCGTCAACCCCATAAACTTTAACTCGTATTCCCCATAAGAAAAAAAAGTGTTTTTCCAAATTGTGGACAGAATCGTCAATATCAGACGTATCCAGAAACTCCCCTAATAGAGTCTATTAAAACACGATTAATAATATAATCATAAATAAAAGGAAAAACATTCGTAATTATTTTTAGGTTTTTTTTATCAGAAAATATTGTGATTAATGGCCTTTTGTTCCTATCAGTCTTCATCGGCAGATTATTTTCTCATCATCTTCCCTACATAGGGTTCTACGATCCTGGCTACTCTTATTTTGCCTTTAATCATTATAATTTCATGAACAACTAGTAACCTGGAGTAGCTAAAATATGAGAAATTTTTGAATAATATAAAAATATTTCAAGGAATCTGTATTGTCATTCGAGTATGACAGAAAATATTTAACGTCTTTTCAGACTAGATGGAGCTATGCAAGAAAAATGATTTTAAATCATTTTTTTCTGAAAAAAGATCCTCTCCTTTCGCTCCGCTGGGAATCGAACCACAGAACTACTCATTTCCGGTCAGGTGCTTTCGCATTAATCTACTAGAGTGATCGAGAGAGAAAACTTTTTTCAGAAATACACGAATTATTTTGCTAGATCGTACAAATCAAAAATTTAAGGTATCTGTATTATCATTAGAGAATAACCGAAAATATTGAACGTCTTTTCAGACTAGATGGAGCTATGAAAGAAAAATTATTTTAAATAATTTTTTTCTGAAAAAAGATCTTCTCCCTTTGCTTCGCTGGGAATCATAGCTCCATCTAGTCTGAAAAGACGTTGAATATTTTCTGTTATTCTCTAATGATAATACAGATTCCTTGACAAATTTGATTTGTACCATCTAGCAAAATAATGCGTGTATTTCTGAAAAAAGTTTCTTCTCTCGATCACTCTAGTGTCTAGTGGCTTAATGGGAAAGCACCTGACCATAAATCAGTACTTCTGTGGTTCGATTCCCAGCGAAGGGAAAGGAGAAGATCTTCTTTCAGAAAAAAATTATTTAAAATAATTTTTCTTTCATAGCTCCATCTAGTCTGAAGAGACGTTCAATATTTTCTGTCATTCTCTAATGATAATACAGACTCCTTGAAAAATTTTATTTGTACCATCTAGCAAAATAATGCGGGTATTTCTGAAAAAAGTTTCTTCTCTCGATCTCTCTAGTAGCTTAATGGGAAAGCACCTTTCATAGTATTTTATTCTTTTAGCTATAAAATGGAATTTTCGATATTCTTATAGCATTCTCCACGTTTAAAACAAAATCCATTTACCGTCTCAAAAAACGATTTAATGCATCCAAGAAAGATAAATTTTTGACCAAATCGTTGGATCCTCAACCAGAATGGTTTATTGTTCAACCAGTTTCACGTTCAACCAAAAAATTAAGTTTTTACGGAAAAAGACGAATTTTAAAAAAAGGGTTTAATTTTTTAAGCAAAAAAAAAATTTTGACCAAAAAGTTAATTTTAAACCGTATATTCAAAATATGTTAATTGAGAGAAAAAATAGTTCTATTCATCCAAAAAGACGAATTTTCAAGCAAATAATTGAATCCTCAACCAAAACCAATTGATTTTCATCCAAACATTTTAAAGCATTGCAAACCAAAGAAGATGAAAGTTCTACCAAAAGATAAAATTTTTTCTGCATCTTTGAAACTGACTTGAATTATTACACCAAAAATTTTAAAAAATTAAATTTTTTGTTGAGAATTGTTTTTTTTTTATTCGGCTAGTTTATTTATTTATTAGTTTTCTGAACTGATTATTAAACTATTCCAATATTGATTAAAAATGTATCTTTTTGTATTTGAAAATTGACTTATTTGGTTGAAAATTCAACTCCTTTGTTACAAATTAATTTCTTTTTATACAAATTAAAATATTGTGTTGAAAATTCATCTTTTTTGGTTGACAATTAATTTTTTTAACTCTAAAACTATGATAGACCATTTTATGTTAAAAATATGTATTCCTAAAATTAAAAAGCAATTATTTGTTTGAAAATTCCACTAATTAGTTGAAAGTTCAACTCCTTTCTTGAAAATAATTTTTTAAAATGAAAATTTAAATATTTGTTTGAATTTTTTTGTGATCCTTAATTTTAGTTGAAAATTCATCCCTTTGTTAAAAAATTTTAACTATTTTGATGAAAAATGGCTTTTCTGGTTGAAAATTAATTTTTTGAAACTAAAAATTTAACTATTCCAGTCGAAAAGTCTACTATTATATTTTTGGCTAAGAATTAATTTCTTTTAATTAACAATTTTATTTATTGATTTCAGACTTAATTATTTTAAACCTAATTTAATTATTATTAAACTCGTTAAATTTTAAAAATGCGTCTCTTAAGTTTGAGAAGTAATTTTTCGCAATAAGAATGTAACTATTGCAGTTTTTGATGAAAATTGATCTTTTTTTTTAATTCCACTATTCGGGTAAAAATTCATTTATTTTGTTAAAAGTTTGTGTTGGAGGTAGAAAATGAATATTTTTGGTTAAGAATTTTACTAATTGGTTGAAGTTGGAACTTCTGTGTCAGAAATTCATTTTTTTTAGTTAAAAATTCATCTCTAAGGTCGAAAATGAAACTTTTTTGACGAAAATTCATCTTTGAGGTTTAAAAATTAATTCTTTAAACTGAAAAATAAACCGTTTTATTTTTGGCTGAAAATCTATGTTCTTCAGAAGAAAATTCATCTCTTTGGTTAAAAATTGATGTATTTTACAGAAAATAATTTTTTTTCAGAAGATTATTATTAATTGTTGAAAATTTAATTACTTGGTTGATGGTGAAACTTCTGTGTTCGAATTTAATTTTTTTGGTTGAAGATTTATGATGATAGTTGAAACATTAATCTCTTTGGTTGAACATTTTACTATTAATATTTTGTTCAAAATCAGTTTTTTTATTGAAAATTAATTTGAATAATTAAAAATTAACCTAGTTTATTTTTGTCAGAGATTTTGTATTATATCATGAAAATTTAACTGTGTGGTTAAAAATGTATGTATTTGGGTAATAATTCAATTATTTGGTTAAAAAATTGATATTTTTCAGATGAAAATTCAACGTTTTGGTTGTATTTTTATGTATTTTATTGAAAATTCTTAGTTTTTGGTAGAAAATTAATCTTTTTGTTTCAAAATTTGTCATTTTGGTCAAAAATTTTAATATTTGGTTGAAAATTGATCTTCTTTAGGTCAAAATGTAACTATTTGGTTGAAAATTTTTTGTTGAAAATTCTTCTTTTTTGGTAGAAAATTAATATTCTTGGTTCAAAATTCGTCTTTTAAGTTACAAATTTAACCACTTGCTTGAAACATGAACTCCTTTGTTGAAAATTCACTCTTTTCAACTAAAAATTTAACTGTTCCATTTTTGTTGAAATATTTAGTTTTTTTAAATGGAAATTCAACTATCTGCTTGAAAATTCATGTATTCTGTTAAAAATTCGTTTTTTTGTTGTTGAAAATCAATCTTTTTAACTAAAAATTTAACTGTTTCATTTTTGGTTCAAAATTTATCTTTTTTAGTAGAAGCATCAACAATCTTGCTGAAAATTTATTTTACTCAGATGAAAATTCAACTATTTGGTTGAATATTTGAACTTGTGTGTTAGAAATTAATTTTCTTGGTTAAAAATTCAACTATTTTATTGAAAATTTATTCCTCGGGTTAAAAATTAAACTATTTTCAAAATTCGTCTTTTTAGTTAAAAATCAATTTTTCTGAATGTAAATTTGACTATTCCATTTCTGATTGAAAATTATTATTTTTTTTTGGTTGGAAGTTCAACTATTCATTTGAAAATCGAAATTTTTTATTGGAAAATTCAACACAAGATAATAGAACCTACCAATAAATAGATAAGTAAATAGATACTTTTTATTTAAAAATTCTAATAATTTCAAATTGCATACATTTTTCGCATTTCACAGTAAAGAATACATTTTTAATATTTGAGATTTGAAATCTCTGAAATATGGAAAGCAAAGAACCAATTGCTGCGTTTTTTTTACTCGCACAATTGCATGTCATTCACTTGGAACCCCTTATATACAGCTGTGCTATGCAATTTCATGCATCCCAGGAATTCAAGCTTGCCACGTGGATAACGATCGAGATTCGACAGATAGCTTCAAGAGTAAGGCTATATTTATTTATCCTGATGAAATGTAATGAACCCCTCTGCTTTTATTTGTTTTTCATTTTTCATTTTCCGTTCTTGTTTTTACTTTGTACGACGGGGTAATCTGGAAATCCACTTTAATCCACTTAGAATCGAGACAATTAGGAGTTATTCAGGCAATCCACTTGTAATCCAGTTCAAATCCGTGTAATCCAGTGTAATCCAGTTGATTCGGAGTAATTCAGGTGATTAAATTGTAATCCAGTTTTAATCTGGCGTAATCCAGTATAATCCACTTGCAAGCCAGTTCTAAAGCGGATATTCCAGTGTAATCCAGTTAATTCGGAGTAATTCGGGTAATCCACTTGTAATCCACTTGTAATCCAGTTCTAATCTGGGGTGATCCAGTGTAATCCAGTTAATTCGGAATAATTCAGGTAATCCATTTGTAATCCAGTTCGAATCCAGATAATCCAGTTCGAATCCGGATAATCCAGTCTAATCCAGATAATCCAGTCTAATCCAGATAATTAGGAGTAATTCAGGTAATCCACTTGTAATTCACATGTAATCCACTTGTAATCTAGTTATAATCTGGGGTAATCCAAGGTAATCCACTTGTAATCCAGCTCTAATATGGAAAATGCAGTGTAATCCAGTTAATTCGGAGTAATTCAGGTAATCCACTTGTAATCCAGTTCTAATCTGAGGTAATCCAGTGTAATCCACTTGTAAT
>CAKNYM010049079.1:64680-85905 GCA_932195095.1 Andricus curvator
TTAATTTCTAACAAAAAAAAATATTTCTAACAAAGTTGTTAAATTTTTAACCAAAGAAATGAATGTTCAACCAAAATAAATGAATTAGCAAACAAGAAGAATAATTTTCTAGAAAAAAAGTCAATTTTCAAACACATAGTTGAATTTTTAACCAAAAAGGTCAATTTCAAGAAAAAAACGAATGTTTTCAAAATTAGTTAGATTTTCAACCGAAATATGATTTTTCAACCAAAAAAATTAATTGTTATGCAAAAAGATTCATTTTCAACAAACAACGTAAAATGTAATAGTTGATATTTCAAACAAAAATTATTGTAAGATCAAACGAACTTACCTAAGTGAAGTTCGATCGTAATTATACGACCGCCTCGTTTCGAAGGGATTACTGTTGTAGTACCGCTACTTTCAGCTTGGTGTCACAATTTTTAGAGCCAAAAATTTTCCTGGAGTGCCCTTACTATGTTTGCCTCCATGAACCTCATTATTTTAGAGCTTTTGTTAGAAAATTGTCTAGTGTAAAAAGGGGAGGGTATTTAACATTATATAGGGAGGGAGTAATCCCTTCGAAACGAGGCGGTCGTATAATTACGATCGAACTTCACTTAGGTAAGTTCGTTTGATCTTACAATTATACTTCCCGCCTCGTTTCTCGAGATTACTGTTGTAGATGTTCAGAGACGACAATTTTCTGTGTACCATTTTATTTGAAAATTAACATTAAGAATGGTACAAAACTAAGTATTATTTCTTAGTACCGCGTTACAAAAACTTTCGTTTGATGCGGTAATTGGTCGATTATAGAAACGCGCAAATACTGACGATTTTAAAGACCAGCCTACTGTATTCCTTATTGTATTCAAATCTAGCCCATTCTTAAAGGCTATCGAAGTAGAGGCATGTCTGGTGCTGTGAGCAGTAAAATTTTTGTCAATACCACATTGCGAAAGAAATGATTTTATCCACCGACTAAGCGTCTGTGAACCCACCGCTTTATGAGGCTTTTTATTTGAAATAAACAGCTTTTTTGAATCTTTCCTTAATTTGCTTGTAACAATCAAATAATGCTGAAGTGTCCTTGCCAGACAAAGTTCTGGTTTATCTTCAAAGAATGGTAGAATCAAGCATGGTTGGCAGCTTCCTATTTTAGAAGTCTTGATAAGGGCATCGATTCTGATTTCAGCTCCTGTTGCCGAAAAATTGATCTTATCAATTTCAATGAGTGAAAAGGTTTGAACTCGATGTCCCGTTCCCAGAGCTAGTAAAATTAATAATTTTTCAGTCAGTTGTTGGAAAGTAAGTGAGTTGAGTGGAAACCAACTGGCAGCTTTATCCAGCACTGGTGTAACATCCCAAGTTTTTGAATATCTTGGTCGAGGTGGTTTGAGTCTGAAGATACCTTTAAAGAATCGAGTTATCATAGAATCTGAGATAGTTTTTAGTGAAATTAAAGCTATTGCTGATCTTGTGGTATTTAATGTGCCGTAAGATGCACCTTTATCGAAACTCTCGGTCAGAAATTGTAGAATTGCGTTAGTCTCCTGACGAAAAGGATTTAATCCCTTTTTGTTACAAAAAGCCCACCAGTTTTTTAAAGCGCTGTTATATTGTTTAATGGTGGACTCCGACAGTGACGCCAACAAGATGTTGCTCGCTGACTCTGGAAGATTTTTCTCTACATAACTTTCCCTGATAGCAGCCCTGCAACCAGAGTAAGAGAACTTGCCAATGGATGTTGTCGGGTTCTGCAAAGAGACAAAAGTAGTGTTGATTTGGGTGGAAAAATTAAAGGTTCGCCTATGAGCATGGATTGAAAAAGTGGGAACCAAGGCTGTGAGGTCCACATAGGAACTATTACAATCCCATAGGCCTCATCTGTTGCAATCTTCCTCAACGTTCTTAATATCATTGAGAACGGAGGGAAAGCGTAAAAAACTTTATATTTCCATGAAACTGTAAAAGCGTCGATTGCGACAGCGTTAGGATCATTTTTCCATGAGCAAAATAAATCACATTTAGAATTGAGATTTGTTGCAAATAGGTCTATTTCAGGACGTGGAAAATTTTTTAAGATCTTTTGAAACGCGTAATCTGCCAATTCCCATTCAGTATCGACATTTTTAACTCTGGATTCTCTGTCCGCCTCTATATTGTCCTTTGAGGCAATATAGGATGCATAAATCCAAATTTTTCGATTTTCGCACCATTTCCAAATTTTTCTGCTTAGTAAATTTCGATGAGGATATTGAATTCCCCCCATTTTATTGATGTATGCAATCGCAGTCGTGTTATCAATACGTAAGAGGATCTCACAGTCGAAAGATTGTGATGCAAAAGTTTGAAGAGCCCAAAAGGCTGCCAGAAGTTCAAGAGAATTGATATGTAACTTTTGCTCCTCTGTATTCCAAAACCCATGAGCTGACTCGCCTTTATAAAATGCACCCCAGCCTGAATTGGAAGCATCAGAAAAAATTTCTTTCTGAAAGGAAAACTGTCTTATAGGGCTTTCTGCTGAAGGTAAATTTTCCTTCCACCAATTCAAATCATCATCTAAGGCAGTTGACAAAAACATTTGGTCGTCAAAATTTCCATTAGCCAATATCAGAGCTTGATACTTGGCTCTTTCTAAACTTTTGGTATACCCCATTCCGTAAGGTACAGCTGGACAACTCGATACTAAGTTTCCTATTAATTGAGCAAACTCTCTTATAGTACAATACTTTTTTCTCAAAAAAGAATTTGTTAATGATAACAAAGTTTCTCGTTTTTGCAATGGTAACCCTACAATCATTGTTTTCGAATTTAGATAGAATCCTAAAAATTCAGAAATCATGCTTGGATTTAAATTACTTTTCTCGTAATTTATTACAAATCCCAGGGATTGCAGTAATGTGATCGATATTTGAATATTTTCCAAACAAGCATCAAAAGTTCTACCCATAAACAAAAAGTCATCTCAATAGACTATTGATGTCAGACCTCTGCTTCTTAAGAAACTGGCCACCGGTTTCATAATCTTTGTAAAAACATAGGGACTGATATTGAGACCAAATGGTAGGCAATTAAATTCATAAATAATGCCTTCAAAAGAAAATCGTAAAAACTTTCTATATTTTTTGTCGATTGGCACAAGAAAATAAGCATTTTTTAAATCTATGTGACTCATGAAACAATTTTTTGTCATCAATTTAGATGCTGTTCGAAGGTCTTCGATCTTAAAATGAGGGACCTCTACAAACTCATTCAGCTTTTTTAAATTAAAAATGAATCTTTTTGATCCATTTGGCCTAGTGACAAGAAAAAAGGGTGATAAAAATTCTCCCTTTTCTGAAATGCAAGGAGTTATCGCTTTCATTTCTAATAACTCCTTTATTTCGGCGTTTAAGGCAATTACCTCATCATTTGTCCAATTTTGAGGTGGAGGCGGAAATATTTGTTGAGGTTTCCGCATAAACGGAATTTTATAACCTTTTACGCACTGAAGGACAAATTTATCAGCAGTGATCTTCTTCCAAGCCTCAAAAAAGTATTTTAACCTACCAGCTGAACGTACCTCTATTTCCGATTCGTTCGAGTCGATGGTCGGTATTTCCCTGATGTTTGATTCTGATGGTGTCCTCGAGAAGTTTGGTGATGCGGTTGATAAGACTTCCGGAAATTTGGATGTGTTGTCCGAGATTTTTGATTGTTGCTCGTCCACGATGAACCTTGATCCTTCGTTGACGAGCTCTTCAAGTTTAAAGAACTGGCGCTTTTATTGTAAGGCCTTTTTGGCACTGTTGATGGCTTAATAGTTTTCACTAGTTTTTCTAATGAACTTGCTTCGTTGATTTTTTCTGTTATATTATCGCCAAACAGAAAATTGCCTCTTTCTGTTTTATCTAAAATAGATTTCACGGACTTACTAAATCCGGGGGCGATAAAAGCCCGTCTTGCTACGGTTTCAGTATGATGAAGATCTGTTATTAGTTGGCCTGCATCTGATAAGAGTTCCAACAGTTTCATCACGTCCAACTGCTCTTCAGATTTTTCTAAAAGCAAATTCATTGCTGATCCTACAGCTGATAGAGCTGAGCCTGCGAGACGTTGCGTGTCTTGGAAATGTTCATCCCTTTTGATAGCTTGTTCGCTCATTGAGAGCAGCATTACGGGATTGACTTCGGGGGGGTCCAATAAAATATTCCCTTTTCTGGGATATTTCTTAAGAAGTTCTTCTTTAACCTCAGATTTTAGGCCCGCAGTAAGCCAAAACTTCCACCTCGACACGATATCCGCATGTAATTTTACTTCTCCGGTGTCAGCAGTCGTAGGATCCGTACCCAAAACTTCCAACCTTTTTTCGTCGATTTTCGACGTTTCGTTATGTTTGTCTGCCATCTTGTCTCTATCCCTTTCGTCCGACTTGTGTTTATCTGAACCGCCATTTACGTCTCTCACATTATTGTCTGAGACTTCTAGAAAAAAGGAAATGGATTACTCTTGTACCTATATACAAGCTTATCCATTATTAGATCGGCCTCTCTCATCTTATGAATGAGCCTTCGCCGTCTATGTGACATCGGCATTCTCTCACCTTATGAATGAGCCTAGCCGTGTAGGTTATAAAGAGAGACTTACCGTTTTCGGAAGATGACGAAAGCTTATCTAAAGCTTCAGGCTCATATGAGCTTTTTCGAGAAGCGGACCGATATTCCCTTGAGGGACTACGTGAAATGCTTCGAGAAGTCGTACTTGAACTTTCGGAGCGTTTGCGAGTACGCTTCATTTTTCTTTTCAAACGTTTTAGATCTCGCTCCAATTCGCGAATTTCTTCTTCTGCATGGGAAGAACGCTTACGTTTTTTAGATTTGCCCATTTTAAATACTTTAAATCGATTATTTAGAAGAAAAAACGATTTGCGCGTGGCTCTTATATGTTGCGACAGCAAACACAAAAAAACGAATGAGGTTCATGGAGGCAAACATAGTAAGGGCACTCCAGGAAAATTTTTGGCTCTAAAAATTGTGACACCAAGCTGAAAGTAGCGGTACTACAACAGTAATCTCGAGAAACGAGGCGGGAAGTATAATTTTAAATTAAAAGCTGTTGAATTGAAATAAACAGGACGAATTTTTAACAGAATTTTGAAACCAAATATAAAACAAAAACAAATAAAAAACAAATTTTTAACAAAATAGTTCAATTTTCAACCAAAGACAAGAAACATCAACCGATAATATTTTAATCAAAAACTGTCCAATTCAACCAAAGGAAAGAAGACGATTTTTCTCCATACACAGTTTGGCTTTTTAAATTTAAAATTATGTTTTTTTACTTTTCTCTATAAAATATGCAAAACTTTCGAAAACATATAGTTCGAAACGTGCTCTCAGTAAACAATAAGGTAATATTTTTGAAATTCAGAACTATGCAAGAAAAACTGACACTACTTAAAACATTAGATTTTTTCTTTTCAAACTGAATGACTGACTTTCCGTCATAAAAATCTATTTTTCATATATTGAACTTAATTTCATACATATAAAGCTGATGCTTATTCATGGCAAAATAATTTTCCAAAATGGCATAATAATAATTTAATAATTGCATTTTTTGTGGAAAATAAGGAAAATATGCAACCGAAAAAAATTTTAAAATCGTAAACTGAACTCTGCTTTAAAGTAGCACATGAAGACCCTGAATATTTATAATTAATTTCGAGTTCATTGATCCATTGTAATTTAAAGAATCTTAAAATATCTGATGTTTCTAAAATTTGTTCAAACAGTCAGACGGAAATTTTTTTTAATTGAAGAAGACTAGGCCACGTTTACAATAGTCACAATATGACCTTATGGTTTCAAGAGAGATGAGAATACTACACCATCACGTAATGTTATTTTAATTTTTCTATTTTTCACTTTTTTTCATTTGATAACTGTTTTTAAAAATTATTATATACAGTCCTATCTGAATTTATTTGTTTGCATCAAGCAATTAGTTTCTTTCCACTACTAAATTAGCAAATATTTAAACTAATCGAATTACTAGTAAAAATTTTCCAATGAATTGTAACTGTTCAAAAGACCTGTAATTTTTCTCTCAACCATTTTTTTATAAGACTTGATATTTTGGTTTTATTTTTTTGAAAATGCTACCAACAATATCGAAAATTCAAATTTTGAGCCAAACGACGCAAATATGGGAAAAAGACTCAGGAAGTAATTATAGCTTTTGAAAGGTCCTAAACAATTTTTCGAAACTATTTTTTAATATGTTTTTATAGGTCATTTTGTTTTTATTTATCGAAAATACTATGAAAAAAATAGAATAATTCAAATTTTGAGCCAAACAACGTGGGATAAAAAAAAAGTCTTGAAAAGCAATTATAGTTTTTAAAAAGTCCTATAGTTTTAACTATTTTTTTAAAGTACTCTTCATTTTGGTTTTATATATTGAAAATACTATGGGAAAATCCAAAATTCAAATTCTAAGCCAAACGACGCGAAATACAAAAAAAAATCTTCAAGAAAAATTATAGCTTTTGAAAAGTCCTACTGAATTTCTTTGAACCATTTTTCAATAGGACTTGTCATTTTGGTTTTATTTATCGAAAGTACTATGCAGAAAATCGAAAAATCAAATTTCGAACCAATCGGCGTGAGATAAGGAAGAAAATTTCAACAAAAATTGCAGCTTTCGAAAAGTCCTGCAAAATTTATTGCAACCATTTTTTGATAAAACTTGTCATTTTGGTTTTATTTATTTAAAATACCATGACAATTTTAAATTGAAATCTTAAGCCAAACGACGGAAAATATGGGGTAAAGTTTTTGAAGGAATTTCAGCGTTTGAAAATTCCTGTAACATTTCTTTAAAACATTTTTTGACAGAATTTCTTGTTTTTAATTTATTGATCGAAATTGATATGCAAAAATCGAAGACCGCTTTGTTGAAAATTCGTTTTTTGTGCTGAAAATTTATATTTTTTAACTCAAATTTAGCTACACCATTTTTTATTGTAAATTTATCTTTGTCAGTTGAAAATTCAACTATTTGGTTGAAAATTTATGTATTTTGTTGAAAATTCCTCTTTTTTGTAGAAAACGAATCATTTTTAGTTGAAAATTGGTCTTTTTGGTAGAAAATTAATCTTCTTGGGTAAACTTTCATGTTTTTGGTAAAAAATTAAACTACTTGGTTGTAAATTAATCTAGTTTTATGAAAATTAATAAATTTGGTAAAAATGTGTCCTTTTTGGTCGAAAATTCAGCTATTTGGCTTAAAATTCATTTTTGGTTTAGGATTACACTATTAAAATTTTTTTTTTTTGTTGAATTCAATTTTTTTTTTAAATTAAAATCTGCTTTGGCTAAATATTAATCTATTTTCTAGAAAATTCAACAATTTTGTGAAGAAGTCATTAATTATTTTGTTGGAAAAATGTTGTTTTTGGGTGAAAATTTAACTAGTTTGTTAAAAATTCATTTCATTCTTAGAAAAGTAATTAATTGAATTGAAAATTCAACTATTCAATTTTTAGTTTAAAATTTATCTTTTTTAGTTGAAAATTCTTATATTTTGTTGGAAATTCCTCTTTTTGGTAGAAAATGAATCTTTTTTAGTTGAAAATTGGTCTTTTCTTTAGAAAATTAATCTTCTTGGTTAAAATTTCATGTTTTTGTTAAAAAATTCAAATATTTTGTTGAAAATTATTCTAGTTTTATGAAAATTAGTAAATTTTGTTAAAATGTGTCCTTTTTGATCAAAAAGTCAGCTGTTTGGCTTAAAATTAATTTTTGGTTTAGGATTCCACTATTTGAAATTTTGTTTTGTTTTCTTTGAATTCAATTTTTTTATTTTAAATTAAAATCTCGTTTGGCTAAATATTAATCTATTTTGTAGAAAATTCAACAATTTTGTTAAGAAGTCCTTAATTATTTTGTTGGAAAAATGTTGGTTTTGGGTGAAAATTTAACTAGTTTGTTAAAAATTCATTTCTTTGGTAGAAAAGTAATTAATTGAATTTAAAATTCGATTTTTAGTTGAAAATTTATCTTTTTTTGTTGAAAATTCATCTTTTTCAGTGTGGAATTGATATATTTTGTTGGAAATTCCTCTTTTTCGTAGAAAATGAATCTTTTTTAGTTGAAAATTGGTCTTTTTGGTAGCAAATTAATCTTCTTGGGTGAAATTTTATTTTTTTGGTAAAAAATTCAACTACTTGGTTGCAAATTAATCTAGTTTTATGAACATTAATAAATTTTGTTAAAATGTTTCCTTTTTGGTCGAAAATTCAGCTGTTTGGCTTAAAATTCATTTTTGGTTTAGGATTCCACTATTTAAATGTATTTTTTTTTTAATTGAATGCAATTTTTTTATTTTAAATTAAAATCTGGTTTGGTTAAATATTAATCTATTTTGTAGAAAATTCAACAATTTTGTTGAGAAGTCATTAATTATTTTGTTGGAAAAATGTTGTTTTTGGGTGAAAATTTAACTAGTTTGTTAAAAATTCATTTCTTTCTTAGAAAAGTAATTAATTGAATTGAAAATTCAACTATTCAATTTTTAGTTGAAAATTTATCTTTTTTAGTTGAAAATTCTTATATTTTGTTGAAAATTCCTCTTTTTGGTAGAAAATGAATCTTTTTTAGTTGAAAATTGGTCTCTTTGATAGAAAATTAATCTTCTTATGTAAAATTTCATGTTTTTGGTGAAAAATGCAACTATTTGGTGGCAAACTAATCTATTTTTATGAAATTTGATAAATTTTGTTGAAATGTGTCCTTTTTGGTCGAAAAGTCAGCTGTTTGGCTTAAAATTTATTTTTGGTTTAGGATTCCACTATTTAAAATTTTTTTTCTATTCGGATGCAATTTTTTTATTTTGAATTAGAATCTGGATTGGTTAAAAATTAATCTATTTTGTAGAAAATTGAACAATTTTGTTAAGAAGTCATTAACTATTTTGTTGGAAAAATGTTGTTTTTGGGTTAGAATTTAACTAGTTTGTTAAAAATTCATTTCTTTGGCAGAAAAGTAATCAATTGAATTGAAAATTCAGCTATTCAATTTTTAGATGAAAATTTATCTTTTTTAATTGAAAATTCATGTATTTTGTTGAAAATTAAAAATTTCCAAAAAAGTTATCCTTTTTGGTTAAAAATTTGCGTAATTCTAGTTTAGGCAGAGTAATCCACCATAACTTGAAATATAATTTATTTATTTATAATTTTTTTCATTCAAGTGGAGACATTTTAAAGACTGTCCTCAAAATTTAATCGGTGAATTTTTTTTTATTTTCAAAAATTTTGTAGTTACATTTGATAATTTATCATATTTTTGGCATGATGTAATGAATGATTAATGATAACAATCTTCAAAATCATTTATTCATAAAAATTGGTAAATTTTGATAAAAAAAATTTTCAATTATAAACGGTGAAAAAGACAGTGAATTTTGTTGTTAAGGTTATTCATTGTGATGAAAATTAACGAACCCTTCTGCTTTTATTTAATTTTTTTTATTTTCCTTTCTGCTTTTTACATTGCAAATTTACTTTCCAGGAATAACTGTACTCTGTAGGTCGTAAACGTAGGAAGGGTTTTTTTCCTACTGATTTATCAGATTTTTAAAATATAAAATAGAGCATTTCTTCATTTTGTCAAGTTCTGCTTAGAAAAAGCACTTCCTTAATTTGCTTTTCAAAGCGAAAATTGGTCTACAAATTATTATTTGCAAAGTTTTAAAGGTTGGGAATCTCGACCTGGAAATTTCCCTTTCGCATGTGAAACACTTGTTAAATTGAGGCCGTATTTATATTTCAAAGACTGATTTGTTAAACTTTCGTTTGTTTTCAACTTATTTTTTTTCTATTTGAACTAACTTCATTTCAGGGCTTTCTGAACTAATATTTTTAGAATATTAAAAAACAACTTTAATTTTGATTTAAAATATTATTCTTCAGTTCATTTTTCCCTTTTTCTCCTTTTTCATTCAAATACAAACTGAATTAATAGAGTCCAACAAAAGAATTCAATTTTTTTTTTGAGCTAATTTTATTTAGTTGAATACTCATATCAAATTTTTGGTCAGAATCAATCTTTTTTGGTTAACAATTTTATAATTTGGTTGAAAATTGAATTATTTTGATGAAAATGGGATAATTTTGTCAAAAAGTCATCCTTTTTGTTTGAAAATCAAAATTTTTTGTTGAAAATTCTCCCTTTTGGTTTGCAAATACAAATCTCTGGTTAAAAATTAACTTTTTTGTTGAAAATTCGTCTCTTAGGATTTGAAATTAAATTTTTGAACTGAAAATTTAACTATAGCATTTTTGCTTGAAAAATTGAAAATGTGATTTTTTTAGTAGAAGATTCATTTTTTTAATTCTAAATTAATTTCTTAAATTGAAAATTCAACTATTATTTCATTTCTTGTCAAAAATTGATTTTTTAAAGATTAAAGCTCAACTATTTTGCTGATTCTTCGATTATATTTTTAGTTGAGAATTCATCTTTTATGTTTGAAAATTAATCTTTTGAACTGAAAATTTAACTATAGCGTTTTTGATTGAAAGTTTATCTTTTGGAACAAATTTTAACTATTTATCTGAAAATTCGTGTATTTTGTTGAAACATTGTTTAATATTGACCTGTTTTTATCAAAATTTGTTCTGTTTTTTTAGTTCAAAATTAAGTCTTCGAATTGATGATTTGAATTTTTTTATTTTTGGTTGAATATTTATCTGTCTAAGACGAAAATTCAACTATTTTGTTGACTCCACTATTATATTTTTGCTTGAGCATTCATCTTTTTTGGTTAAATAATTTATTATTAGGTTGAAAATTTAATTATTTTGATGAAAATGCAATAATTTAAAAAAAAATCATCCTGTTTGATGGTTGGAAATTCAAATGTTTTGTTGAAAATTCAAGAATTTAATTGCATTTTTTTTTCTTTCGTGACTTAAAAAAGTGTTTATAGGTTTAAAATTCAATTCTTCTATTGAAAATTAATTTTTTCAGGTAAAAATATTACCTTTTTGGTTGAAAATGCGTTGGTTTGTTTACAAATTTAATTATTTTTATAAAAATTCAATAATTTTATTAAAAAGTTATCCTTTTATGGAAAATTCAACTCTTTTGGTAGAAATTTCATCTCTTCTGTTGAAATTGCAACTGTTTTTTTGAAAATTTCACTTTTTGGACGAATTCAACTATTTTCAATAAAAAATTTTAATTTTCGTTGGTAGTTATATCAGCTGTAACATTCTTCATTGGAAATTAATTTTGTTGTTGAAAGTTTAACTATTCCATTTTTGATTGAAATGTTTTTTTTCGTTAAACATTCATTCTTTTTTTTTTGTTAAAAATTAATATTTTGGGTTAAGTTGAAGTACATTGTTAAAATTTAATTTTTTTGGTAAAAGATACATCATTTATTTTAAAAATTCATCTCTTCGGTTACGAATTTAACTATTTTGTGGAAAATACATTTCTTTTTTAGTTTAATTCGACTGTTATTGATCTTGAATTAAACTATTCTTTGGTTGAAACATCAACTATTAAATTTTCCGTTAAGAATTTAACTTTTTTGTTGAATATTCAACTGCTTGATTAAAAATGAAATACTTTGATAAAAATCAATGTTTATGATTAAAAATTAATCTCTTCGGTTGAAAGTGTAACTATTATTTTGAAATGTCTTTTTCGGTTCAAAATTAACTTTTAAAAATGACAGTTTAACTACTCCAGCTTTGGTGGAAAATTGATCTTTTCTAGTTAAAAATTTGTCTTTTTGTTTCGAAAATTCATCTCTTTTGATCAAAATTTTATCTTTTTTGGTTAAAAATGCAACGATTTGATTAATATTATCGATTTTAATTGAGGATTTTACTATTTCCTTGAAAAATTGTTTATTTGTTTTTGTTGTTGAAAATTATTCTTTCTAACTAAAAATTAAACAATTATATTTTTGTTGAAAATTGACGTACTTTGTTAAAAATTTCACTTATTTGGTAGGAAATTAATCTTCTTGATTGCAAATTATATCTATTTAGTTGAAAATTGAACTATTTCGTTAAAAATTTACCTATTTTGTTAATAGTGGAATATTTTTACTGGAAATTTTAGGAGGATAAAGCATTTTAAATGGAATTAATTATAGTTTTTTTTTTTCAATTGCCAAATGGCGTCTGTTTTCCTAAAACTCTTGAAAATGGATTATCTCGAAACGGACACATTTAATATTTTTTAGAAATAAATGGTAATATTTGCTTCATATACCTTATCCTCAAACTGAAAAAATTATTTTTGAAAAATCGAATTTCTGCGTTTTTCACGGAACAAACTAAAGATAAAAAAATGAGTAAATAAAACCTAACTTTTCCAAAAAAGTTCTACAAAGAATGCCTCTTGCTCTTTTGTTATATCTTGCATCGCTTAGGAGAAAACATTTATATTTAAAAAAATCCGGACTGCTCAATGGGTTTCCTAAAAAGCAGAAGTTAAACAAATATCAAATATGGAAAAAAAATATATGGGGCTCTCCAGAAAATATTTTTTATTGTTTTCATCGAATTTTGAAAATATGAAAGAAAGATTTTCGGGGAAACTCCACATTTTTATATTTTCCAATATTTTTTAAAAGTTTCTGTCAATATAAAAAGGTATCCTATCAGTTTGAGGATATTTATTTATTTTTTGAATGTTTTACCCTTTTTGGGACCAGGATTTTTTTTTTATATAATTTTTTATTATTTCTTGTAAACGATCAACATTTTTTGTTGCGGAGAAAAATAGGAAAATAGGTACTGCATTTTGAAAAAAATTCAATCAATTTGTGAAAATTCGCAGGTAATCTTCGAACAATTGTAACAAATAAAAAAAATTTGGATCAAAGGATTATATATCCAAATACCAAATCATTCTGATACCCTAACCTGGACCTCTCCGCCTGATTTCAAATGTCCGTGCTTTTTTCCCGAGAGCGAAAGTAGTGGTGAGAAATCGAGGTAAGGGGAAGGGGAAGCAATAATGGAAGTAGGGTGAGAAGGGGATATAGGAAAAGTAGTAAAGAATAATGGAAGTGAGGTGTGGGGAAGTGTGGGAAGGGAAGTGTTGGGATGGGAATTGGGAGTAGAGAGGAGGGGGAGACGTATAATATGGGAGGAGAGGTAAATTGATGGGAATTATGAAAGGGGTGGGAGGTGTTATGAGAAGAAATTGTAAGCAGGGACAGGGTGATGAAGTATTGAGTGGGAAGGGCGTGAGGGAATGTGAAGTGGGGCAAAGAAAGTGGGAGTGGAGGGCTTAAGATGAGAAATATTAGCAAAGTGAGGGAGTGAGGGTGTATAGTTGTGCTGTGTAGTGGAGGAGAGATAAAGGCGGGTAGGAGTAGTAGGGGAGGGTATGATGAAATAGGATCGGCTAGGGCAGGAGTGATAAAAGGAGAATGACTCAATTAACGTCCTAATCGGCCAGGGGTGGGAAAGTATGGAAAGTGAGGACAGTAAAGTAAGGCAGGGTAAGTGAGGGAAGGTTAGTAGGGAAGTGATGAATAATACTGGAGGAAAGATGGGGGAAGGTAAGTGAGGGTTGGGAAAGTAGGGAAAATGAGGGGGACAGGAATTAGGAAAAAGAGGATGAGTCAGAGAGGGAAAGTACGATAAGGAGAAGTAGGAGAAGGAAAAGTAGGAAACATAAGGAAAAAAAAGCAGATGACAACTGAGGCAAGAGAGAGTGAAGAAGTAGAAGAAGAAAGGGGAAACGAGGGGAGCGAAAGTAGTCGAAGTTATGGGTTTGTAACTGTGGAAAGTAAGGAGATGGGAATTAGGTGAAGTAGGGGAAGTGTGGGGTGATGTAGTAGGGGAAAGGAGGACACTGTGCGTTGCCCCCTTGGAAATGTGTCCTGAGCGAGTAATTTCCATAACATCTGAATTGAGTTTGCACTTTCTTTAAGTTTAATTTTTTTTAATTCTCTTAATTTTTTTTTAAGTGAACTGAAGCGGATGTGTCGTTTGGATGTCTTAATGGGGTGAAGAACCTAAAGGTCGTAGAGTTCAGCCATATAATTTTGTGGAATACTTTAGAAGTTTAAAAAGCTTGTAAAGCCTTGGCAAAATGATTAGACGTTTCCGAAGCTCTTGGCATGGCTTCTTCTACCTTTATTGTGCCCTGGAGCTCTCATCCCTCCACGGTGATTTGAATTTGAACGACCCTCCATTACGTATTACTACGTGCCTCACGACACGTTAGTGAGCTTACTTACCAGCGATTAGGTGCGCGTGTACCAAACGAGTCTAAGCTTTTTATCACTCTGGAACACGTTTTAATTTCTAGTTCTAACTGCCCAGTACTGATGCGAAAATAGTCAGAAAACCTAAACAGAATTCTCTTACGAAATTAGAAATAGTGTTCTGATATCAAAACAAACAATTGTCCAAAATGACAATCCTTTATTCTTCGTTTCGTGAAAAATATTTTGGTACGAATGGCATATCATCAGCGATTAGACACGCTTCGAAGGTCTTTTAATAAAAGTTGCAGTCTGAAGATGGAATTTGCGAAATGAAAGTTGGCTACTCTTTTGCTATTTGAAGAAAAAGGCAACATCGAAGAACTTTATAGGCAACATTTTGGTGGCTTGACTATCGGATGCCACAATCTTGTTAACCGATTTCATCCACTTAGGTAGATTCTTGAAATCCTGAGCGAATTCCAGTGGACAGCTGGCTCATCCTTGGAGTCTAATCTAATCGCCAAAAACTCATTCGATGTCGGGAAACTCCCTTCATTTCGAAGCTTCTCTCATTTTCTCTCTCTGTCTCTCCGATGCATGCTACAAACGGGAAAGCTTACGAGTTAAGAAACTTTAGGAACGTGGCCCCTCACCCCATCCGCGTGGTGCCTCTTCTAAGTTATTAGCAAAGTTCCGCTGACCGCGGCATCTTCTTAATTAGATACGTTCCCTCCCTAAGATATGGGCCGGTCGGCCAGCCGGGGCAGTTAATAAGGCTATTTTCCTACATTTGTCTTCTCTCAAACTTCAAAATTAACTCATTTTTCAAGATTTGGGATGTAAGGAACAATAGGTGATAAATCCATATTTTTCTGATTCAGATAATTGTTTCTGTATGCTTGGAATGTCGCTAATTCTATTATCAAACTTAAGTTGTCGAATTTTTGTTTACAATAAGGCTATTTTCCTGTAGTTTTATTCACCTAAACTTCCAAACTAACTCATTTTTGAATATTTGGGAAGCAAGCGAAAAAAACGTGATAGAACCATTTTTCTATGGATGATTGTTTCTGTATACTTCGAATTTCATCAATTCGATTATCAAACTTGAGTTGGCGAAAATGTAGTTTTTATAATTATGTTATTTTCCTACACTTGTCTGCACCTGAACCCAAATTAACTCAGTTTTCAAAATTTATGAAGTGAGCGAACATTACGTGATATATCCATTTTTTCGAATTGGGATGATGATTGTTTCACAGAAAAAACTAAGAATAAAATTTGTTGCAGGAAATTTTTTAGAGCGATAAAGTTTTGTTCAGCCAACTTCGCGTCTTTCAAAATACATGTGTTTGTCATGGAAAAACCAAAGAAAGTTTAACCGATATTTGTGTAAAGTTTATCCTTTGAAGTTAATTTTTGTTGCAAAGAATCTTTCGTCGGAAATCGATGTAAAGTTTATCTTCTGTTTTTTCTGTGTTCTGTATGTTTGGATAGTAATCAATTCAATTAACAAACTTAAATTGATGGAAAAATAATTTTTATAATGAGGCTATTTTCCTACATTTGTCTCCTTCTAAGCTTCCAAATAAACTCATTTGTCAAGATTTGGGATGTAAGGAGCAATAGGTGATAAATCCATATTTTTCTGATTCAGATAATTGTTTCTGTATGCTTGGAATGTCACTAATTCTATTATCAAACTTAAGTTGTCAAATTTTTGTTTACAATAAGGCTATGTTTCGGCAGTTTTATTCACCTAAACTTCCAAACTAACTCATTTTTGAATATTTTGGAAGCAAGCGAAGAAAACGTGATAGAACCATTTTTCTATGGATGATTGTTTCTGTACACTTCGAATTTCATCAATTCGATTATCAAACTTAAGTTGGCGAAAATATAGTTTTTATGATAAGGCTATTTTCCTACATTTGTCTTCTCCTGAACTTCCAAATTAACTCAGTCGTCAAGATTTATGAAGTGAGCGAACAAAACGTGATATATCCATTTTTTTGAATTGGGATAATGATTGTTTCTGTATGTTTGGATAGTAATCAATTCGATTAACAAACTTAAATTGATGGAAAAATAATTTGTATAATAAGGCTATGTTCCTACGTTTGTCTCCTTCTAAGCTTCCAAATAAACTTATTTTTCAAGATTCATGGAGTATGCTTGGAATTTCACAAATTCGATTATCTTCTCCTCAAGTTCAAACTAACTCATTTATTCTTATTTGAGAAGTATGCGAACACAACATGATAAATCCATTTTTTTCTTATTAATATAATGTTTGTTTCTTTATGTTTCAGATGACAACAATGCGATTTTCAAAACTTAAGTTGATGCACAATATTTTTTTATAATAAGACTATTTTCCTACATTTACCAATCAACTCATTTTTCAAGGTTTGAGAAGAAAGGGTACAAAACGCGATAAATCCATCCTTGAAAAACTTCTAAACTTCCTCTCCTAAACTTCCAAATCAACTGATTTTTCAAGATCCATGAAGTATGTTTGGAATGTCACCAATTCGATTATCTTCTCCTAATGTTCAAAACAAAACTTATTCCTTGAGATTTGAGAAGTAAGCGAACAAAACGTAATAAATTCATTAGTTTCTTATTAAGATAATGATCATTTCTGTATGTTTGGAATGACACGAATGTGATTATCGAAGTTTGAATTGGCGAACAAAATTTTTGTTATAAAAAGGCTATTTTACCACATTTGTCTCCTCCTAAACTTCCAAATAAACTCATTTTTCAAGATTTATGAAGTAGGCGAACATAACGTGATAAAGCCATTTTTTTCTTATTGGGATAGTGATTGTTCATGTATGTTTGAATACTTCTAAATTCAATTATCAACCTTAGATCAATGAAAAAATATTTTTTATATTGAGGCTATTTTCTTACATTTGTCTCCTCCTAAACTTCCAAATAAACTAATTTTTCAAGATTTGTGAAGTATGTTTGGAATGTCACCAATTCGATTATCTTCTCCTAAGGTTCAAAACAAAAAACATTTTTTAGGATTTGAAAAGTAAGCGAACAAAACGTAATAAATCAATTATTTTCTCATTAAGATAATTAATTTTTCTGTACGTTTGAATAATTATGAATTCGATTATCAAATTTAAGTCAATGAAAAAATAATGTTTATAGTAAGGCTATTTTTCTACAATTGTCTCCTTCTAAACTTCCAAATCAACTTCATTTTTCAAGAAAGCAGTAACCGAAGTAGAAGAACCCGAACAAAACGTAATAAATCAATTTTTTTCTTATTGGGATGATTATTGTTTTTGTATTTTTGGAATGACACCAATGTGACTATCGAAGCTTGAATTGGCAAACGAAATTTTTTTATAATAAGACTATTTTCCTACATTTTTTCTTCTCATAAAGTTCAGAAATGAACTTATTTTTCAAGATTTGAGAAGTAAGCGG
Source organism: Andricus curvator (assembly GCA_932195095.1). Classification (NCBI taxonomy): domain Eukaryota; kingdom Metazoa; phylum Arthropoda; class Insecta; order Hymenoptera; family Cynipidae; genus Andricus; species Andricus curvator. Next base: position 82,351 of record CAKNYM010049079.1, read on the forward strand.
AAAAAACTTGACAAACCCCTTTTTTTAAGAAATTGAGATATTGATTGTTTCTGTATGTTTGGGATGTCACCAATTCAATTATCAGTCATAACTTGGGGGAAAAAATTTGTTTAGAATAAGGTTATCTTCCTACATGCTTCTTCCCCTAAACTTTGAAATTAACTCATTTTTTATGAGTTGAGGAATAAGGGTACAAAACATGATAAATCTATTTTTGTAAAAAATTTATATAAAGGTTGTTTCTGTATGATTGCAGTATCATCAAATCGATTATCAACCGTAAGTTGACGAAAAAATAATTTTTAGAAAAAGGCTATTTTCCTGCAACTGTGTTCTCCTAATCTTCGAAATTAACTTATTTTGCAAGATTTCAGAAGTAAGTCAAGAAGACGTGATAAATCCATTTTCTTATTGAGATAAGGATTATTTCTGCATGTTTGGAATGTCGTTAATTCAATTATGAAACTTGAGTAAGCAAATTTTTTTTATAAAAAGACTCTTTTTCTACAACTTTATTCTCCTAAACTTCGCAATTAATTAAATTTTGGAGATTTGAGAAGTAATAGAACAAAACGTGATAAATCTTTTTTTGGAAAAAATTGAGATAATGATTGTTTCTCTTTCCTTGGAATATCATCAATCTGATCATCAATCTTAATTCAGCAAAAACAAATTTATTCTTCTCGGTTTCAACGTCCGTCCATAAAATAACATAAATTTATAAAAAATTAAAACTTCTGATTACAGGTTTATTACGTAAAATAGGTCAAACTTGTCAAAGTTGTTGAGAACACTTTGAAAAATTTATAAATTTTTTAAAATATTTCTTTTATAATATATAATTTTACAGAACTTCAAAGTTTTATTTTAAAAAATGAAGAGTTAGTACGCATGTATAACATTATCTTCCGATTTCGTACATGTGTCATTTCAGAAGAGAAGGACCACTTTGTCGATCGTCGTTTAAGAGATATTTGCGCTTTTATGAACAAAGGTCTAAAGTACCGATTTCGAAGGTTTGATGGATAATCATACGCCGGAAATCAATTCACAATAAATAAGGTAAAGATTTATTAGGCGAAAAGTGTTTGAATTTATTTTATGGGTTGTTGTAACATCCCTTAAAGATTCAAGCACGTAGATCGACATTTCATAAATACTAAAACGATGGGAGATTTCTTTATGTAACTGTTGGGGTCGGAAATCATTACAAAATAAATGTGGGAAATATATACTAGCCAAAACGTTTTTTAATGTAATGGTCTGAAAAACTGTTTTATCGTCCCTTAAAGATTGAAGCAAGAAAATCTAAATTTTATAAGAAACATCACTAGACATTTTTGAATTAATTCATTGGGATCGGAAATTAATTGCGAATGAATGTAGGGAACACATGCTGGCAGGGAAAGTGTCTAAATTCACATTTAGGCTTGTTTAATTATCCCTTAAAGACTCAAAAAAGGAAATCGATATTTTCTAATAAAAAAATCACAGTAGGGTTTTAATTAAACTATTGGGAGCGGAAATTAATTCAAACTGAGCGTTAAAAGCATATACAAGCAGAGAAAGTGTTTAATTGGCAATACCTTGTCTTTGGACAAGGTGTATCCTACAATATGATTTGAAGTTCTTTTTTGTCGACCAGTGTAAGTAGAATGTGAGAAGTGGAAACATTTCCAATCTTCTGGTATCTCAATTGAGAAGCAGAAATATTCCTCTACAAATTATTTTTCTGAAATTAAACTCAACGCCAATAATTTTAGAATTTTTAAAATCGAAGTGGTGGTCAAACCTATGTGAGTATGGAACAAAAGTAGTATTATGGTCACTATGTTTACAACCATTTTTATGTTTCCAAATACGAACATAAAAATAACTTTAAGAATGACCAATATAAGATCTATTAGAGCCTGAACAGTCTATTAAATACATAATATGTGTTTCATTATCTTTTTAGAAAGGATCATTTAAGTTACTAAAACAATTGAAAACGTGACATTAAAATATTAGCCGGACAATTAGCATTTCTCTAAAATGTCTTTTTCTGTAATTAAACTCAATACCAATAATTTTAGCGCTTGTGAAATCGAAATAGTGATCAAACCCATGTGAGTGATGAACAAGAGCAGTACCACGATCATCATGTTTACAATCATTTTCATGTTTCCTAACACGAACGTGAAAATATCTTTCAGAATGTTCAATATAGCAGCTATCACAGCCTAAACTTTCAATTGAATAAATAATATATGTTTTATTATCTTATGAAAAGGATCTTTTGAGTTATCGAAATAATTGAATGCGTCTTTTTCGGATTGAAAAACATTGTATCCTATAATAATAGTTTGTATAAGGAAGTCTTGCAGAACTGAATTGTATAATAGTAATAATAATAAAGAAAGAGACGAGTTGAATTGTACATGTCTCGTTTATTTTTGCAATAAGAAATTGAATATTCTGATTGAGATTGTCCATGAGTTAAATTTAAGGAAGTGTTCGAGAATAATATAATGGACGAATGGATAGTCTAATGTGAAGAGTGCAGAATTCCAGAAGGATCGAGAACAAGCTAAATTTATTCCCCATGGCCGAGGAGAGGCGAGGCGAGTTATTTTGATCGAGTTCATTGCAACTCGTCGCAATATCGACAGGCTGGCACTCTGGCAAGGTACGGCGATCGATGATAATAATAATAATGGGAAATGATCGCGACCGCAGAAGCACGTGATCCAATGACTATGGCGAGGAGACGATACCTCCTCAATCCTCATTATTTCCATTTCCAAGCAACTAGCCAACCCAGCCTCCCTCTTCTTATTTTATTTTTTTATTTTATTTTGTTCACCTTTATTCTTTGTGCGAACCAATCATTGTTCCGACCTCGGACATCCGACCAGTAATGGGTCACAGAAAAACTGGGCTTTCTATTAGAATTGATTTTTGGTTTCAAGGATGCTGTAGCAAAAAGGAACCTCTTCTTCTTATAGAAAATTGTCTGCAAATGGAATTTTTTCATTTTTAATCATATTTTTGGTGATAAATAACAGAAACTATGCATCTTTTGAAAAAATAGTTCCAAAAAAAGTTTGTGGATCTTTTTGAGGTGAACTACTTTGCTTTTCAATATTTTTTCGTATCTTGAATAGTTTATCCGAAAAATAGAATAAAAGTTAAATTTCTTGTTAGATGATTCACGCGGTTCGCTTGCAAGTTATCAATATCCGCCGGATTATTAGTACTTCACGACATGAAGAAAACTTTGGGCTTTTTGGCCAATGTCACATTAACGAAAGATGCTCCCAGTTCAGGATATTTTAATTTATATTTGTTATTCACTATGATAAAAAAATTTTATTATGATTATTAAATCGTATTAATATAAAATTGTAGAGCATATACAAGATCGTTCTGATCCGTATCAAGCATTATGAAACGTTCATGATGATGATTCTTCAACTTCTGTGTACTGTGACCATAAGGATCTTCATACATCTCGTTCTTGTCTACAATCCTCCTTCTCCTTCTCCTTCTCCTTCTCCTTCTCCTTCTCCTTCT
>CAKNYM010049079.1:115468-127171 GCA_932195095.1 Andricus curvator
TGGTAACATAGTTTATCGATGGCCCATAGTTGGAAAAATGTTCCTTGTGACAAGAAAGTGGCTTGGCGCCGGCAGGCCTTCCGAAAAAGTACCCTGGCGGCGCCAGGGTACTAAACTTTGCAAAATTATCTTTTAAAAACCGTACTTTACTTTTTCAATAATAAGGGCCGATTTCATCAACTCTGATTAAGATGTTAATCCTCGATTACCCTAATTTATTCAGTACCTTGCACTCCACCATCATCTTAAGTAAATTGTGTTTCTATAACCTCACTTTTCTCCGCGTGGAGCGCCATATCACTGCTTGAATCTATCATTTGGCGTCATTGGTACACTTAGTAACGCTGTTTTAGTTGAGTCACTAACTAGTTCACCCAGTCAGAGTTGGAAAATCACTTGTTCACCAGTGATAATTCAAATTACTGATTCACCTATTGAAAATTTCACTGGTTCAGTTAAGGAGAGTACTTAAAGCCTCTAGTAATTTATAGTGTGAAGTTTGTTAAAAACCTTGAAATATTGATTTTTAATCTTATTAAAATCGCAAAACTTTATTTAATTTTTTTAGGGAATCCGAAAAGTTTAAATCCTGACAGATCAACATGGTTTATTGCGTCCGAGGGCATGTACTTTAAGGTCAAGTTAAAACCTGAAAAACCATATTACGAAGTAAGCCTTAAAGATGGTGAAGGTAAAATTCCAGAATTCGACGATATTAAAGATGGACGTGTAACACCCTACCGAATTATCTTTGCTGGCGTAGACTTCGTGGCGTTCAAAGAAGGAAGAAAGCCTTACGGAGCTATGAATACTCCACTGGACTGGTGGCCCGTAATGGAACGTTATTTGAACCCACCTCCTGACTCAGAATAAAAAAATTATGCCAGGCCTGTCCAACGAGGTGGTGGAAATGCACTATCTGCACTTTGAGTTAATTTCTCATCGCTGAATAGGCCTATCCTATAGATGAAATCTCGTAATTTTATGGAGGAAGATTTCGTGTTAGTCATAGTAAGTCATAGGGTGACCTCTATAGATTTAAAATTAAAACCAACAGAAGTATAAAAGTAGATTTCTCATTTCATCGATCGCCGATAATTATTTCGATTTATTTATTTTTACCATTACTTTCAATGTAAGTAGTTATTATAGATATTATATCTTTTGTTGTTATGACTGACTTTCTCAATACACGGCGTAAAATAAAATGTATTTCTGTAATTTTTCTACATTTCTAGCTTAGTCGCAGATGTTATATGCGCGTTATATTTCGGCCGATATTATTGTATATCCTAGAGTCTACTCGATTAGATTAGACGAATGACAAAATAGTCTCAGTTCGTGGCGCTACCACAGTGATATAATTATAAAGCTTGAAAAAATATAAAGTAAAAATTAATTAAATTTGTTAATGAAAGTTATAGTTCCATGCTTCTTATTTTCTGAACTAATTAATTAATTATTTTTTAAAAGTGTTTGTTACGTTGTGGAATGATTATATATGAATTAAATTTTCAAAATGATATGTACATATATATTTTAATTTTTTTTAAATTAGTTTTAAAGGTTATTATTGAATTAAATTTATAGAAATGCAATTTGAAAAAAAAAAAAAACATATATATATATATATATATATGATATAATGTAAAAATTACTTGAATGTTTCAATGAAAATAATTCTGTAATGCTTTTTATGTTATGAACTGATTAATTAATTATTAACTGATTCTATTGAAACTTATATTTTCTGAAATTAGTTTAAAAGGTTATTAATAAATCAAATATCCAGAAATGAAATCTCAAATTGAGAAAAAAATATAAAGTAAAAGTTATTTGAATGTTTTGATGAAATTTATAGTTTAATGCTTCTTATTTTTTTAACTGATTGATTATTTTTCAGCTGATTATTTTTTTTTTTAATATTAAATTACATGAAGATTGATTTTGATTTGCTTCAATTAAGTATATAAATTTATTATTTACTTTAAGGTTATGTAATTGAATATTTGCTATAACTTGTATAATAAAAATTTATTTACATTTAAAATACCTCTATTCCAATTACATAATTTCTATCAATGTTTGTGATGTTGCGAAATGATAATCTGAATTTAATCTTCAAAATTATATATGTAAACATGTTTTACTTTTTTCTCAAATTACTAGAAAAGGTTACTAATCAATCAAATTTTTAGAAATGAAAGTGAAAATTTAAGAGAAATGTAAAGTAAAAACGGTTTGAATGCCCGAATGAAAATTAGAGTTTAATGCTTTTGATGCTGTGAACAGATTAATTAATTATTACCTGATTAATTTTCTTCACAATATTAAATTACATTATTATTGAATTTTCATTTATTCAAATTAAGTACATCAATTTATTATTTACTTCAAGGCTATGTAATTGAATATTGGCTATAATGTTTATAATAAAAGATTATTTATGATCAAAATACCTCTACTCCAATTGTATAACTTTTTTAAATTTTTGTGATATTGTGAAATAAGTACCTGAATTATGCTATCCGTATTATATATACATATATTTTACTTTTGTATGGAATTAGTTTAAAAGATTATTATTAATTCAAATTTTCAGAAAAATATAAAGTAAAAATTATTCGAATGTTTCAATGAAAATAACTGTTTATTGATTTTTATGTTGTGAAATGATTAATCAATATGTACATATATTTTAATTTTTTTTTGAATGAGTTTTGAAGGTCATTAATAAATTAAATCTATAGAAATGCAATTTCAAACGAAAAAAATTATACAATGTAAAAATTATTTGAATGTTTCAATAAAAATAATTGTTTAATGCTTTTTATGTTGTGAACTGAATAATATATATATATAAAAATTAATAAATTGAATTTTCAGAAGTGATAGTTCAAATAAAAAAAAATTTAGGTGAAGTAAAAATAATTTGAATTTTTTAATAAAAATTATACTTGAAAGCTTTTTATTTTTTGAACTGATTGATTAATTATTAGCTGGTTAATTTTGTTCACAATATTAAATTACATAAAGATTAAATTTTAATTTTTCTCCGCTAAGTGACATAAATCGAGTATTTATTTTTAAGTTATGTAATTGAATATTGGCTATAATTTGTATAATGGAAGTTCATTTATATTCAAAATAGTCTTATTCCAGTTACATAATTTTTCAAATGTTTTTGAGCTTGTGGAATGAGTATCTGAATTAAATTTTCAAAGTTATGTGTACATACGTTTTAATTTTTTTGGAATTAGTTTAAAAGGTTATTATCAATTCAAATTTTCAGAAATGCAATTTTAAATTCAAAAAAATATATAAATTAAAATTATTTGAATATTTAAAAGAAAATAATGTTAAACATTATTTTATTATTAATTTTTTCAATTATCATTATACATATTATTATTAATTGATTCTATTAGAACTTTTTTCTGGAATCATTTGAAAAGCTTATGAATAAATAAAATATTCATAAATGAGTGTTAAAATTTAAAAAAATATAAAGTGCAAATTATTTCAATCTTTCTATGTCAATAATAGTTTGATGTTTTTATGTTGTACAAAGTTTAATTAATTATTATGCGATTCATTTTGTTCAAAATTTTTAATTAAATAAAGATTGAATTAAATTTATTTCTCAATTAAGTAACATAAATTGATTATTTACTTTGGGTTTTTGTAATTGAATGTGGGCTATTATGTCTATTATAAAAGTTTATTTTTTCTTTAAAATACCTCTATTGCAATTATATAATCCTTTTAAATGTCTGTGATGTTGTTAAACAAGTATCTTAATTGAATTTTAAAATTATATGTACAGATATTTTAATTTTGTTTGAATTTTTTTAAAACGTTATTAATACATTAAATGTACAGAAATGCAATTTAAAATTTAAAGACGAATATAATGTGAAAATTAAAATTAAAGTAAAATTAAAGTAAAATCAAATTTTCATAAATGAAAGTTCAAATTAAAGAAAAACATTAAGTAAAAATTATTTGAATGTTTTAATAAAAATTATAGTTCAAACATTCTTATTTTGTGAAATGATTGATTAATTATTAGATGATTAATTTTTTCACGATCATAAATTAAATAAAGATTGAAATTTAGTTTTTTTCTAAATTAAGTAACATAAATTGATCATTTACTTGAAGGCTATATAATTGAATATTGGGTAGAAATTGTATTATAGAAGTTAATTTCAATTTAAAATACCCTTATTACAATTAAATAATTTTTCAAATGTGCCTGATTTTGTCAAATGAGTATCTGAATTTATTTTTCAAAAATATATGTGAATATGTTTAATTTTTTCTGAAATTAGTATAAAAGGTTACGAATGAATCACATTTTTAGAAATGAAAGTAAAAATTTATAACAAATGTAAAGAAAAAATTAATTAAATGTTTTAATGGAAGTCATAGTTTAATGCTTTTTATTTTTCGAACTAATTGATTAATTATTATGTGATTAATTTTTTTCACAATATTTTATTACATAAAGATTGAATTTTGATTTGTTTCAATTAAGTACATAAATTGATTATTAACTTTAATGTTATGTAATTAATTATTAGCTATAATTTCTATAATAAAAGTTTATTTACATTTAAAATACCTCTATTCCAATTACGTGATTTCTGTCAATGTTTGTGATGTTGCGAAATGATTATCTGAATTTAATTTTCAAAATTATACGTAAATATGTTTTAATTTTTCCTCAAATTACTAAAAACGGTTGCTAATGAATCAGATTTTCAGAAATGAAACAGAAAATTTAAAAAAAATGTAAAGTAAAAATTGTTTGAATGCCTGAATGAAAATTATAGTTGAATCCTTTTTATGTTGTCAACAGATTAATTAATCATTAGCTGATTAATTTTTTTTTAATATTAAATTACATGAAGATTAAATTTCAATTTGTTTAAATCAAGTATATAAATTGATTATTTAATTGAAGGTCATGTAATTGAATATTGACTATAATTTTTATAAATTTTTTGATGTTGTGAAATAAGTATCTGAATTCTGCTTTCAATATTATATTTACATATTTTTTACTTCTCTATGGAATTAGTTTAAAAGGTTATTATAAATTCAAATTTTCGGAAAAATGTCAAGTAAAAATGATTTGAATGTTTTTATTAAAAGAACTTTTTATTGCTTTTTATGTTGTTAAATGATTAATTAATATACATATACATATATTTTGAATTTTTCTGGAATTAGTTTCAAAAGTCATTAATAAATTAAATGTATAGAAATGCAATTTCAAATGAAAAAATCTATTTTGAATGTTTCAGAGAGAGTAATTGTTTAACGCTTTTTATGTTGTGTAATAGTTAATTATATATTAACTGATTCTATTTCATAAACAAATTAAATTTTCAGGAATTCAAGTCCTTCATATGAAAAAAGGTAACCTCCATCTTGTGTAAGATTGTGGTATAAAAATAATCGTTATGTAATAGAATATTGAATATGATTTTTATAATAAAAGTTTATTCATATTTAAAATACCTCTATTCCAATTTCATAATTTTCAAAATGTTTAGGATGTTGTGAGATAATTATCTAAATTCAATCTTCAAAATTATACGTAAATGTGTTTTAAGTTTTTATGGAATTGGTTAAAAATATTATAAATAATTGAAATTTGTAGAAAAATATAAGATAAAATTATTTTGATGTTTCAATACAAATGATATTGTGCAAATGATTGAGTTTGAATTGTTTTCAATTAAGTCACATAAATTGATTACTTACATTAAGCTTATCTGATTTAATATTGGCTGCTATTGTTATGATAAAAATTTATTTTTCCTTTAAAATATCTCCATTACAATTATATAATTTTTTTAAATGTTTGTGATGTGAAGTGAGTATCCGAATTCGATTTCAAAATTATATGTGCATATATTTCAATTTTTTCTGGTTTTACTTTGAAACGTTATTAATAATCGAAATTTTCAGATAAATATTAAATACAAGTTATTCTAATATTTCAATAAAAATTATTATTAAATGCTTTCTATGTTCTGGAATCATTAATTAAATATTAACTATTTCTGTTAAAAATTAAATTTTCTGGAATTACGTAAAAGTTAATAATGAATTAAATTTAATAAAAGAAAAGTCCAAAAAATAAAAATAAATATAAAGTAAAAATTATTTGAAAGTTTCAATGAAAGTAATTTTTTCATACTTTTTATGTTGTGAACTAATTAATTAAGAATTAGCTGATTAATTTTGTTCACAATATCACATTACATGAAGATTGAAATTTAATATTCTATAATTAAGTAACATAAATTGATTATTTACTTTGAGATTATGAAAATAGCCCTATTGCAGTTACATAAATGTCCAATTGTTTCTGAGATTGCGAAATGAGTATCTGAATTCAATTTTCAAAATTATATGTACACATGCTTTCATATGTAGGCAAATCTTTAAACTTTAAAGTACACCCCACGGTTATATTCATTTGAACAACAATAATTAATAAATTAATTCAAATTTTCATAACAACATGAAGTAACAATTATTTGAAATTTTGAATAAAAATAATTATTTGATACATTCCATGTTATAAACTGATTAATTAACTATTAGCTGATTAATGTTTTTTACAATATTGAATTACATAAATATTGAATTTTAATTAATTTGAATTAGATAACATAAATTGATTATTCACTGCAAGGTTATGTAATTAAATATTGAATCTAATTTTGTTAATAAAAGTTTTTTTGGATACCTTCATTATAATTATATAATTTTTTTATATATTTGCGATGGTCTGAAATGATTGTATGAATTTAATTTTCAAAATTATATGTACATATATTTTGATTTTTTATAAAATTTGTATGAAAGGTTATTAATAATTAAAATTTTAAGTGATGCAATTAAAAATTAAAAAAATATGAATTCAAAATTAATTAAATATTTAAATGAAAATATTTGTGTAATGCTTTTTATGTTTTTAAATGATTGATGGTTATGTCATTGACTATTGACTATAATTTGTATAATAAAATTTTGTTAATATTTAAAATACCTCTATTCCAATTATATATATATTTTTTTTTTTAATTTTGCAATGTCGTGAAATGAGTATCTGAATTTTGATTTCGAAATTATGTGCACATATATTTTAATTTTCTCTAAAATAGTTTAAAGGGATATTAATCATTCAAATTTTCAGAAAAATATGAAGTCAAAATTATTTGAATGATTCAATGAAAATAATTCTTCAACGCTTTTTGTGTTATGAAAGGATTAATTCATTATTGGCTAATTAACTTTGCTATAAAATTAAATAACATAAATATTTGATTTAAATTTTTCTCTATCAAGTAACATAAATTAATTATTTACTTTAAGGTGATGTAATTGAATATTGGATATAATTAGAGTATAATAAAAGTTTATTTTTTTAAACCTATCCCTATTACAATGATGTAATTTTTTCATAATATTTATGATGTCAAATGAGTATCTGAATTCAATTTTCAAAATTATATGTACAATGTTCATAAGTTTTATTTTTTTCTGAAAATTAGTATAAAAGATTATTAATATCTAAAATTTTCAGAAATGAAATTTCAAGATTGAAAAAAATATAAAGTGAAAATTATTTGAATTTTTGAATGAAAATAATTATTTAAGGCTTTTTATTTTGTAAAATGACTCATTGATTATTGACTGATTGATTTTTTTCACAATATTAAATGTTGTACATATTGAATTTAAATTTTTTTCCATTGAGTAACATATTATTATTTACTTTAAGGGTATGCAATTGAATATTGCATATAATTGGTATAATAAAAGTTTATTTATATTTGAAATAACCCTATCCCAGTTACATAATTTTTAAAATGTTTCTGATGATGTGATATGATTATCTGAATTAAATTTTTCAAATTACATGTACATATGTTTTTATTTTTTCTGTAATTAGTTCAAAAGGTTGTTGATGACTGATATTTTCAGATAAATATAAAATCAACATTATTTGAATATTTCGATGGAAACAATGATTTAATGCTTTTCATGTTCTGAACTCATTGATTATTTATTAGCTGATTATTTTTTTGCATAATATTAAATTACTTAAAGATTGAATTATAATTTTTCTATATTAAGGAGCATCAATTATTTATTTCAAGGTTATGTAGTTGAATATTGGTTATAATTCGTGAAATGAAACTTTATTGATATTTAACATATCTCTGTTGCAACCATATAATTTTTTAAAATCTTTCTGCTATTTTGGAATGAGTATCTCAATTGCTTTCTCACAATTATATGTAAATATGTTTTAATTTCTTCTGAAATTAATTAAAAATGTTGATTATAATTATAATTTTCATACAAATATAAATTAAAATTTATTTTGATGTTTCAATAAAAATATTTGTTCATTAATTTTCACGTTGTGTACTAATTGATTTTTTCACAATGTTGAACCACCTAATTATTGAATTATAATTTATCTTCTGTGTGGTAAGAGGAATTGATTACTGACAATAATATTATATCATTTAATATTGGCTATGATCTGTACAATCAAAGTTTATTTATGTCTTATATCTTTATTAAAATTGAGTAATCTAGCATGACGTCATGGTTATGATAGGAAAGGTGGAAATGTCAGGAAGGTTAGCATAGTTGGTACATATTCACAATAAAATAAGATATGCCAAAATTTCAGGTTGGAGTATCGGATAGATTTGATCAGAATCGGGCACTATAACTTAAAATGTTGGATAGTTGATTTTATTTCTTGAAACTGAAAGGTCTTCAACCGATAAAAGAATAAAACATAATTGCGCAAATGCATTGTACACTTAAAAAATATTACTATTTATACATTTATAATTTACTTTTACGTTTAGAATATTTTTTCAAAAAAGTCTTATGCATTCCCATGTAAGGATGTACTAACTATGCTAACCTTCATGACATTTGCACCTATCCTATCATGATTATGACGTTTAGCTCACATACTCAATCATATAATTTTTTTAAATGTTTGTGACCAATTCTCGATTATCAAATTAGACTTTTTGCACGCTTCAGAGAAGGAAATGGAAGGTTGTAGGAATTAAAGTTGGAAATATCATCTTTAAAATGAGATTAGGAATATGATAAAATATCTACTGGTTCTCGAATTGTCATTCGACTGCCGCTCGACGAACTGATTTTTATCTTGGACATGCTTCCACATTTTTTATTATAAAACGAGAAAAAGTAAATATTTCATTATGTCCTTGGCCTCATTTTAAAGAGCGGATTCTAAGCTTTAATTTATCGAAGTTTGAATTTTTTAAATTCACTTCTCTGAGGCATGGAGAAGTGGGACTTAATATATCGCTGAGATAACCACGAAAAAAGAGAGGCAGGTATCTTAATTCAATTCTCAAAATTATATGTGGATATATTTTAATTATTCAGCGATGTTTTGTCGTACGCTGTACTTTTTCTGAATTATTTGAACGTTCTAATATGATAATGTTTTAATGATTTAGCGATGTTTCTTGATTCACAGATTTACAAAAATGGCCGTGAAATGAGTATCTGAATTCCATTTTTCAAAATGACATGTACATATGTTTTAATTATTCAGCAATGTATTTTGATACGCTCTTCTTTTTCTATGAAAATTTATTTAAAAATTTCAGTGCAAATACATGTTTATTGATTTTTATATTTAGAACTGAGAATCGAATCAGAACATGATTTTTTAAATAATAGGTATTAATTTGTTAGTGATTGAGCGACGTATATTGATGCTTACATTTGAAAAAATAGCCGGGAAAGTACCCGCAAATGTCATTGTACGCAAATTATGTTTTTTTAAATATATTAGATTACATATAACGTGCACTTCAAATCTTAAAATGATATCCCGCCATTTACTATTATTAGTAGCAATAGTAAATTCTACGTTACATGGATTCACTGAATACATTCTTTGAGAATATAATTTCAGCAAGAATTTGATTGGTCAAAAAATATTAACAAATACGATGATTGTTTACGCTTAATGATATCTTATTTCTACATTCAAATTGGATAGTCGGAAAACCAGCTGTACTCAGGAAGATGGTTTTTTGCAGTTTTCCTCTTCCCTGGCCAAATATCGAGGCAAATGCGAGTACTTCTAATAAAGTTGCATGCAGCTGCGCATTATATCTATAATAATAATTACATAATAATAATCTAAACTACAAAATATTTGTGTAATAAAGATTTCCGAATAAAATTATAATTAATCAAACATTAGTGATCGACACACTTTGCTTTTTCAAATGTAGGTAATTGCAAAAACATTCCGATTACTTTCTAAAAGCTAAAAGGTAATACATGACAAATTTGTAGATCTTTTCTGGGTGCACAATTTTTGTGGATTCTTTTTTTTCTTATCTTGCATAGTTCGGCCGCAAAATTGAATTTTTGATTGTTCGTCATTTTTTGTGCGATCAAAATTTGAATTTTTTATTTTTCGAAAAAATTCAAAAAGTTGTTATGATAATCTTATAAGGCTTCCAAAAAGCAACGTTTTTCTCTTTCTGACTTCTTTTCATATCGTGCGCTGTTTCGCTTAAAATGTTCATTTTCGTTTGTTTTTTTGGATATTGAAAATGCTATAACTGTGATGTTTTTTTTCGGAAAAAGTCATCGCCATAAATTGTTAGAGTTTTTGAGTACTATGGATAGCCGTACAAAGAATTTTCAAATTTAGAAAAAAAATGATCTCAAAAATTTTGAAAATGCTCTAACTTTTTGAATTTTCATCCAAAATAGCTGTTTAACGCATTTGTTCTTTCTTTTTAGCCCTTAAAAAAGTGTACCAAAGCACAATCCAATCTGATCAATCTTTCGAAAGTTATCGTGCTTACACGATACTACAGACAGACAGACAGAAAGACAGACGGACAGACCTTTATAAAAATCGTTTTTTCTGACTCCGGGGGTCTCAAAACGTGAAGATTTGATGAAAATTGAATGAGTAAAATTTTATATAAAACCAATACCTTCTCATTAGGATGAGAAAGTGAAAATAAAGCTTGTTGCAATCACTTGAGCCAGATGCGACTGGACTTTTTACCATTATTTCATTATCATTACTTTGATGATATTATTATTATCATCTTGGGTGAAAAATTTAAATATTATCAACTGTTACATTTTTCAACATTAGTTGAAAATTCAAGTATTTGTTTGTAAATTAACTTTTTGGTTAAAAATCTAACTACTTGGATAAAAGTTGAATTATTTTGTTAGAAATTTATTTCATTTTTAAGATTCGCCTCTTTGGTTGAAAAAGTACCTACTTTTTTGAAAATTAGTTCCTCTTGGTTAAAAATTAACTTTTTTATCTGAAAATTTAACTATTCCATTTTTGGTTGTAACTTCATCATTTATTAGTTGGAAATTCAACTATCCGGTAAAATAATACTGGCGTCATTTTTTTCAATTAAATACTTGTTTAGATTAAATAAATATGCTTGAAGAGCACAAATGTTCCCCTGAACATTCCTGGAACATTCCAATTCCATTCCATTCCAATTCCATTCCAATTCCATTCCAATTCCATTCCAATTACATTCCAATTCCATTCCAATTCCATTCCATTCCATTCCAATTCCATTCCAATTCCATTCCAATTCCATTCCAATT
>CAKNYM010049079.1:127181-138254 GCA_932195095.1 Andricus curvator
ATTCCATTCCAATTTCATTCCAATTCCATTCCAATTCCATTCCAATTCCATTCCAATTTCATTCCAATTCCATTCCAATTCCATTCCAATTTCATTCCAATTCCATTCCAATTTCATTCCAATTTCATTCCAATTTCATTCCAATTCCATTCCAATTCCATTCCAATTTCATTCCGATTTCATTCCAATTCCATTCCAATTTCATTCCAATTTCATTCCAATTCCATTCCAATTTCATTCCAATTCCATTCCAATTCCATTCCAATTTCATTCCAATTCCATTCCAATTCCATTCCAATTTCATTCCAATTTCATTCCAATTCCATTCCAATTCCATTCCAATTCCATTCCAATTCCATTCTTTATAAAAATAAAAAAATAATAAAAACATTTTTACCATCTCTGAGCAAAAATAAAACATTTTTGCTATTTGCACTTCTTTTGTAGAATAAATTGTTTGCAATTCTTACAGCGCTACTAATGAATTATTTTTTAACAAAATTGACAAAGGACCCCGCACCAAATGTACAGAAAAAAGCCTTATGATAAAAAATTCTAAAAAAAATTTTTTCTTGTATTTTCGAACCTGCAAACTAAAAATTCGAAAGAAAAATGTCAGAAAGATGGACAGTTTTTAGACAAACACTTGTCCAAAGTTTCGATTTTTACATGTATTTTAATGGAAAAATGCTTATTTTAGCAAAATGTTTTTTTTCCTCAAAAACGCTATGATAGATTTGACTAAAACTTTTATATTTTGACGATCAGGCGTACCGAATCAAAAGATTCGTACCCACGATCTAGAAAGAATAACGATTCTTTGGGTATACAGCATGTTTTTGGGGGTGTTTTTGTACCCTAAACATCCAAGTAACATATGTAAATCATCATTTCTTAGTAACTAAAATCAATAGAGATTTTTATTCACCCTCTACGGCATGAAACGACTTTTCAATAAGTGGAGTAAGCGTACATAGCAAGAATATGTTTTGACTTAATTTTAGGGGATGTTTTACCATCCCTTAAACAATGAGTCTTAAGTTCCTAACGCATTAATCAATAACGAAAAATAATTTTATTTTTAAATGCATGAAAGCTGATATTTTAGGACAGAAAATAGTCGCGTACAACCCTAAAAACTTCCTAAAGCACTTTCAACCCCTTATCGGATATAAAATTCACCCAAACTACCCCTAAATATTTTTAAAATTCAACAAAAACAACCTAATTCAAAAATCCGCCCAATTTTTGCTGATAATAATTTCAATTGATGCCAAAGGGGCACACATAAAGTCCCAACCCTTCAGCACATGTAGAACTCACCCCAGCCATCCCCGAATATTTTAAAAGTTCAATAAAGTCACCCTAATTCAAAAATACGCCAGGTTTTTCTGATAATGTTTTCAGTTGATGCCAAATGGACAAAAAAGTGTCTCGATCCCTCAGCACATATAGAACTCACCCCTGCAACCCCTAAATATTTTTAAAATTCAATACAATCACCCTAATTTCAAAGTACACCAGGATTTTTCTGAAAATGTTTTCAGTTGATGCCAAATCTAAAATGCCAAAACTAAAATGATCATTTTCCATTAAAACACATGTAAAAATTGGACCTTTGGTATGTGCGTATCTGGAAACTGTCCTTTCTTCTTACTTTTTTGAATTTATTGAATTTTTAAAATATAAAAAAATATTTAGACTTGGATGAGTTCCACATGTACTGAGGTGTTGAGACTTTTTGTGTGAACCGTTCGCATCAATTGAAAAAATTATCATCAAAATCCTGGATTATTTTGGAATTGGGCGGTTTATATTGAATTTTAAAAATATTTAGGGTGACTGGGGTGAGTTCTATACGTGCTGAGGTTTTGAAACATTTTTTTGCCCATTTGGCATCAACTGAAAACATTTTCAGAAAAATCTTGGTGTACTTTGAAATTAGGGTGATTGCATTGCATTTGAAAAATATTTAGGGGTGACTGGGGTGAGTTCTATACGTGCTGAGGGTTTGAAACTTTTTTTTGCCCATTTGGCATCAACTGAAAATATTTTCAGAAAAGTATTGGTGTACTTTGAAATTAGGGCGATTGTATTGAATTTTAAAAATATTTAGGGGTTGCTGGGATGAGTTCTATATGTGCTGAAGAATTGAGACACTTTTTTCTCCCTTTGGCATCAACTGAAAACATTATCAGAAAAACCTGGCGTATTTTTGAATTAGGGTGACTTTATTGAACTTTTAAAATATTCGGGGGTGGCTGGGTTGAGTTCTACATGTGCTGAAGGGTTGGGACCTCATGTGTGCCCCTTTGGCATCAATTGAAATTATTATCAGCAAAAATTGGGCGGATTTTTTAATTAGGTTGGTTTTGTTGAATTTTAAAAATATTTAGGGGTAGCTTGGGTGAGTTTTATATCTGATGAGGGGTTGAAAGTGCTTTAAGAAGTTTTTAGGGTTGTACGCGATTATTTTCTGTCATAAAATATCAGCTTTCATGCATTTAAAAATAAAATTATTTTTCGTTATTGATTAATGCGTTAGGAACTTCAGACTCATTGTTTAAGGGATGGTAAAACATCCCCTAAAATTAAGTCAAAACATATTCTTGCTATGTACGCTTACTCCACTTATTGAAAAGTCGTTTCATGCCGTAGAAGATGAATAAAAATCTCTATTTATTTTAGTTACTAAGAAATGATGATTTACATATGTTACTTGGATGTTTAGGGTACAAAAACACCCCCAAAAACATGCTGTATATCCAAAGAATCGTTAATATTTCTAGTTCGTGAGTATGAATCTTATGATTCGGTACGCCTGATCATCAAAATATAAAAGTTTTAGTCAAATCTATCATAGCGTTTTTGAGAAAAAAAAACATTTTGCTGAAATAAGCATTTTTCCATTAAAATACATGTAAAAATCGAAACTTTGGACAAGTGTTTGTCTAAAAACTGTCCATCTTTCTGACATTTTTCTTTCGAATTTTTAGTTTGCAGGTTCGAAAATACAAGAAAAAATTTTTTTTAGAATTTTTTATCATAAGGCTTTTTTCTGTACATTTGGTGCGGGGTCCTTTGCATAGTTGTACCTCAGAATCTATTCCTCAGAAAAATTTGAAACTTGTACATTGTCTATATCGAGGTTAGATCTCTTGAAAGCAAAAATAAAATCTTCTGACCAGTTTAACCCTTGTCATAGTTTTTCGTAAAACTATTGCAAAACCTATACCTACCATCACTAACATTTTTTTATTTTTCATGAACTTTCTTGCTTTATTCAATTTCTGATGTTAGATATTGCTGATTACTGGGCCGAGGCAGATTTTTTCTTATTTCTCCAGAAAATTATTTGACCAGAAATCGGTAATATCTAACATCAGAAATGGTTTAATTAATTTTGCCCCGTTCGACAAAATAACATCAATTATTAAATCTCTTGCTTTATTTCTATAACAATTGTTATTAATAATAATTCTCCATGAAAATAATGTTGTACGACGTGCCGTTATTTATGCACAGCGTTCAAGGTATTATATTTTTCATAAATTCACACTCCCTTCCATAATTGCAATTTTCTATGAAAAACTAGAAAAATGTACAACCATAAAAAAATTTGAAATAAAAAAAATGTGTTTAATTAATTTGGTTTGCATTGATCCCTTATCAGTTCAAGATGGTAAAACATTCTCATTTTTTTATCTTTATTTAAACAATCAGAAGGTGATATTTTTTAATTGGGAGAGGTTACATCACCTTATTGTGTCAATAGAGGCAACAATGTCACACCATCGCGTCGTTTTATTTCACATTTTCATTTTTAATGTTTTCCATTTTTATAACATTTTTTCAATTATTGTATATAGTCCCAAGTAAATTTATTTATTTTTATCAAGCAATTAGTTGCTTCCCATTAATTAGGAAATATCTCGACTAATCAATTTTGCATTTTTCTACTGATCTTTAGTGGCTCATTCTTCGCTAATCAAATCTGTAAAATGTCACTAGTAATTAGTTACATTTTACCAATTTTGATTCAGAGAGACCTCAAAATAAGTTTTCCCTGAGGAAAAAAGCTACAAAACTAAAATAACCTTCTTTAGGCACTCGAGTTCATATTTATTCAAGGTGATGCTCATTTAAGGCAAATAATTCTAAAAAGTTTGCTAAATAATTGCTATTTTCTATGGAAAATAAAGATGATATAGAACAGAAAAAAATTTTGAAAATCAAAAACAGGTGGGAAAGTAGCGCATGCAGACCCAGAATTCATATAAGGCAATACTTTTACGTTTGGTGAGGATACGTCACGTTTACAATTTCACAATTTCGTAATATGGTATTATTTGCATCAAGCAACTAGTTTCTTTTCACTACGGAATCAGCAAAAATATTTCAACTAACTGAATGAATAATTTTCTACTAATGTTTGGTGGCTCAATTTCATACTTATTCCAGCTGATGGTTATTCAATGCAAATAATTTTTACAGAGTTTGCTAAATAATTGTAATTTTCTATGAAAAATTAGAAAATAGACAATCGAAAATTTTTTGTAATCGAAAACAGAACTCTGATGAAAAGTACCACATGAAGACCCTGGATATATATAATTATTGTAAAATGGTTTGATAAGTAACAAATCAATTCTTTTCTTCGACCGATGATGTTTAAGAATTTTAAATTGTAAATTTTGTATGTCTTACGGTCCACACAAAATTAAATAAAAATTGAGCCAAAAAAATTTTTTCAACTCAGAATTTATCAATTAAAAAACTTCTTTCTCCATCCTTCACGTACGTTTCGGTACAATTGCGTACCTTTTTCAAAAGGTTTTTAAAACCTGAGATAAGATTAATTTCGAAGAGTGAAACAAACATCGAAAAAGAACATAGAAACCAATGTCAATTTTGAAGAATTCAAGTTAAAATTTGATTCAAAAATTTAGAAAACTTTGAAATTGTTATAGAAGTCTCAAAAAAATTAAAGAGACTTCACTCACTTTAAAAACTACATCTTAAAATGCAGAAAAAGAGATCCTAATCATGGTTAGGAAGGACGAACATACTGTCTTATTGTATCTCCATATTGTCAGTTTCTGTTCGTCCTTCCTAACCGTTATAAAGATCTCTTTTTCTGCATTTGAGATGTAGTTTTTAAAGTGAGTGAAGTCACTTTAATTTTTTTTGAGACTTTTATAACAATTTTAATGTTTTCTGAATTTTTGACTCAAATTTTGACTTGAATTCTTCAAAATTGACATTGCTTCTACGTTCTTTTTCGATGTTTGTTTTACTCTTCGAAATTAATCTTATCTCTGGTTTTAAAAACCTTTTGAAAAAGGTACGCAATTGTACTGAAATGTACGTAAAGGATGGAGAAAGAACTTTTTTAATTAATAAATTCTGAGTTGGAAACATTCTCATTTTTCTTAGCTTTGTTAAAAAATCGAAACCCGATGTCTTTAAATTGGGCCATGCTACATCAAGTTTAGAATTTTAGAGTGTGACCTCCTCATTGTGTCAATAGAGTCAACAATGACATACCATCGCGTCGTTTTACGAAATTTGTATATTCTTCACGTTTTACATTTTGATAATCTTGTTTTAATTATTCTATACATTCCTAAGTAAATTTATTTATATGCATTGAGCGATTACTCTCTTTCCACTACTGAATTGCTACCGAATTTGCTAATTAGCAAAAATCTTAATTTCTCGAATTATTCATTTTCTACTAACACTTTGTGGCTTAGATTCCGCTAATCAAATATGTAAAATTTCACTAGTAATTAATTAAATTTTACCAATTTTGATTTAGAGATACCTTAAAGTATCTTCTGCATCAGGAAACAAGTTATACAAATAAAATAACCTAGTTTCAGCACTTAATTCCATACGTATTCAAGCTAATGCTCATTCGAAGCAAATAATTTTTACAAATTTTGCTAAATAATATCAATTTTTTATAAAAAGTAAGATAAATATACAACCGAAAAAATTTTGATAATCGAAAACAGAACTCTGTTCTAAAGTAGCGCATGAGGATCCTGGATATGCATAATTAATTAATATGTTGATCCATATTGATCCAATATTGATTTATTATATTCTGAAGATTGTGAAAGAATCTTATGTTTCTTAACTTTTTGTAAATAATGAGAAGGCAGCTTTCTGACAACGGAAACAGACTAGGTCTCGTTATTAATGTCACGGTATAGCCTTCTTCGTGTTTTAATAGAGATAAAAATATTACCCCCATTTTGACGTTTTATTAAACTTTTCAATTTTCCGCGTTTTTCATATTTACAACTATTTTAAAATTATTGTATACAGTCCTAAATGATTTCCGTTTTAACAAGCAATTAGTTATCCACTTTGAATTAGGAAATATCTTGATTACTCGAATTAGTAATTTTCTACTAATCTTTTGTGGCTCACTTTTCGCTGATAAAATTTGAAAAATTTCACTGGTAATTAGTTACATTTTACCAATTTCAAGCCAGGAAGCAAAATTGTTTAAAAACTAAAATATACTTCTATGAGCACTCAAGTTGATACTTATTCCCCTTGTGCTTGATTAGGGAAGTCGAATTGAGATTTTTTATATCAATCCCTGGCAGAAAATAAAACTTTTTACTATTGTGACATTTTCTCCATGGAAAATCATTATAGAAAATTATTGCCTGGAAAATAATTTTAGGATAATCAGCACTGTAATGAATAATCCAAAAATATTGAAGGAATTAGTATAAAGAGTAGAGAAACTAAAAAAGAACTATTTATTTTAGACCACTCATAATCTCATATGGAACTACACAAAAGGAATATTCAGCTCAGATTAACATTACACTGACAAAATACGTAAATTCCCTTCATATCTTTAAAAAAAATTTTAATTTAATTGGAATCTACATGAAAAATCTTTGAAATCTTTAAAAATCTGTTGCAATCTGTTGAAATCCATTAAAAGTTGTAAAATTTACCATTATCTTTGAAATAATTAGAGGTCCTACGAATCTTAGTCTTCTCTCATTGAATTTTTGAAATCTGTAGAAATGCTTTGAAATAAAAATTATTTTATTTCGTATAGTATTAATCATTTGAAATCCCCCGATTATAAATTGAAGTAAACTCATTCATTAAAGTTCTTTAGAAGGAATGTTGAAAGCCTAAGAAATTTTTGAAATCCCTTGAAATTTTTATATTTCTTAGAATCATTTAGAATTCCTTAAAATCCCTTGAGTATAATTTGAATTAAACTGATTCATGAAAGTTATCTAGAAAAAACGTTAACATCCCTAGAAATCTTTAAAATCCCTTAAAATGCTTGAATATTGATTAAAATCATTTCAATTTTGTGAAATTCTTTGAAATACTTTAACATCCCTTTAAATCCCTTAAAATCTGTGGAATCGTTAAGAATACCTTGAAATCCAATGAAATTTAATTTATTTTCCAAAATTTTCTAGAAATTTTTTGAAATCTTTGGGCATTCTACCAAATTTGTTGAAATCCGTTGCATTAATTAGTTTATAAATTTTATGATGTTTTTAAAAAAATTCAATAAACAAACGCATTATTCGGGCATTTATCGACGGAAAATTTTTATTATTTTCGATTTCAGTGTTTTTGATTGGGAACTTCATGAGAATTTCAGAAACATTCATAATTTGTTGAGTATTTTATTTGTTTTAAACAAATTTAGTTGGAATATGCATAGACAAAAGTGGAAGAAAAAGGAAAAAAAGAAGAATGAAAGTAATAAGAAACTAAAAAATTTGTTAATAAAATTATAAATTTTATCAAAAACTTTTTAGGTTTCTTAAATTTGTTCATAATATTAACAAAAATGATCTTAAAAGAAATTTTCTTCATTATGATATTTTTTGCATCCAAATTTCTTAGAATATAATTCAAAAAACGTAAAATTATTGAAAATTATAGAAAACATAATTTCAACAAATAATTTGCTTATACATTTTTTTTTATTGTATCATCATGAAATATCTTTAAGTAATGTAAATCTATGAAACATAGGTGATTACAACAATTTTCCTATTTTTGACGAGTACCGGGAACGTCAAATAAAAGAATGCCTTTTTTTCCCCATATTTGTTTATTCATAAAAAATTGAGAAACTGAATAAAAAATTAGGCTCAAATCATTCTGTAAATTTTTCATTGGTTCCAGGATATTTGTCCCAATATATCTTGATTTGATAACTTCTTAATTCAAAAATCAACTATTTTTTTGAAATTTTTGTTGTAAATTAACTCCTTGAATTGAAAATTTAACTATTCCATGATTTATTTCACTTTTTTTGTGGAAAATTCATTTATTTTATTAAAAATTGATGTTTCTTTGTAGAAAATTAATCTTTTTGGTTGATACTTAATTTTTTGTTTGAACATTATATTTTTTACTCAAAATTTAACTATTCCCTTTTTTGTCAAAAATTCATTTGTTTGGTAAAAAATGTAACTATTTTGTTGAAAATTCATCTATTTTGTTGAGAATTTGTTTTTTTTTGTGTACAAAATCCTTTCTTTCAATTGAAAATTCATCTATTGGGTTAAAAATTCATATTTTTGTTGAAGATTCATTATTTTAGTTAAAAAATAATTTTTTTTGCTCAAAAATTTAACTATTTTGTTGAAAATTCTTTTTTTTTTGTGAAACTGAATTTTTCTAATTTCTTCACTTGAAAATTCAGCCATAAAGATGAAAATTTCTATAGTTTTTAACAAAATAAATGAATATTCAACCAAAATGATGAATTAGACACACAGAAGATTAGTATTCTGGCATAATTAACCTTTTTGGTTAAAAATTCCTTTACAAATCTAAAATTTGTTTCAAAATTCATGTATTTAAAAGAAATAATATTCTTGGTTGAAAATTCATTTTTGTGATTGAAAATTAGTTTTTTTAAATTAAAAATTCATTTTTTAACTGAAAATTTAACTATTATATTTTTTGTCGAAAATTTATATTTTTGGATAGACATTTAATCTGTTTGGTTGAAAATTCATCTTTTGGTTTGAAGATTCATTTTGTTGGTAAAAGATTCATAATTTTAGTTAAAAATAAGTTTCTTTAGTTAAAAATTTAACTATTTTGTTGAAAATTAGTTTTTTTGTTGAAAATGAATTTTTTTACTGAAAATGTGGCTATTCCATTTTTGTTAGAAAATTGATTTTTTAAAGTTAAACATTCATTTCTCGTCTTTTTTTTTGTGTCGAAAATAAAGTACTTTGATGGAAAATGCATATTTATGGTTTGAAAATTCAACTTTTTGTGAAAAATTCATTCGTATTATTGTGTTGAATTTTAAAAACTTTTTATGTGGTTAGTTTGAGTTCTTTGTAATTATTAGTTTGTAAAAATCTCTGACCGATTTCAAGATGATTCAAATTTTAGATTTTTTTTTAAATTTTATAATCTGTTTACTGTTATCATCATTTTCAAAGAAAACTCAAAATGTTAATTTTTTTTTTTGGTATTTAAAAATCTTTTTATTGGTTTAGTTCGAGTTACTCGAAAACAAACCCCTTCCACAAAAACCTTAAAATTCACTTAGTTGTCACGTACATCTGACCGTTGCACAGTGGGGTGAAATTGGAAAACGAGGTTCAAAATGACATTTAGAAAGTAATTATGCACCGATTTTAGATTTTTTTTTTTGAAAAATTCAGAACTAAATTTGTCAGAAAATGGTGAGAGTAGATTTTTTCTTTTTTTTCTTTATTTAATAGTTATGTTAATGCAAACAGCGAAAAAAATGTCAATTTTTTAAATTTCATTTTTTATCTTCTAGACAAAATTTTTCTTATACTTCTCGTCCCTTGTATTTAATGCACAGGGGTATCAGAAAGACAAAAAAATTGTTAACTTGCAAAGTTAATTGTTATAAACAAATTTAATTAACAAATGATCGACATTAGGGGTTATTCGTCTTCAAAGTATATTTCTGCTCTGAAATCGCTTACCTTCATCGTTAAGATGATACGTGGCCATTGAAATTTGATATTGAATGTTATTTGTTTATTTTATAAACAAATTATATAAACAAATACACATTTTGGGCGTTTTTAGGCGAAAAGAAACCGTTTTTTCTTTCGAACTTATTGCAATTATATTGCCCATGATGTTTTCTGAAAAAAATTTCGCCACTCATCAATATTTTTTCATTTTATAAACAAATTATATAAACAAATGCACATTTTGGGCGTTTTTAGGCGAAAAGAAACCGTTTTTTCTTTCGACCTTCTTGCAATCATATTTCCAATGATGTTTCTTCAAAAAAAATTTGCCACCCATGAATATTTGTTTATTTAATAAACAAATTCACATTTTGAGCATTTTTAAGCGAAAAGAAATCGATCTTTCTTCTGACCTTGCTGAAATTATATCGCTAATGAGGTTTTCTGAAAAAAATTTTGCCACCCATCAATATTTTTTCATTTTATAAACAAATTATATGAACAAATGCGCATTTTAGGAGTTTTTAAGCAAAGAGAATTCGTTTTTTTCCTCTGACCTTGCTGAAATTATATTTTTTATGATGGTTTCTGAAAAAATGGATATGCATTATTATTTGCTTATTTTATGAACAAATTATACAAAAAATGAACATTTTAGGCGTTAACCTAATTTGTTTTTAAAATAAACAAATAGTGAGGCATGACAATATTTCATCTAGACAATACATTGTCAATATAGTTTAAACAATAATAAAAGAAAAACGATTTCCTTCTGCCTATAAATATCTGCAATGTACATTTTTATTTATATAATTTATTTATAAAATAAACGATTAGCGGTGCTTGGCAACATTTTTCGATTGAACATCATTGGCCATATAACTGCAACAAGATCAGAAGAAAAAACGATATTTTTTCGCTTAAAAACTCCTTATATGTGAATTTATTTATATAATTTGTTTATAAAATAAGT
This sequence comes from Andricus curvator, assembly GCA_932195095.1. Lineage (NCBI taxonomy): Eukaryota > Metazoa > Arthropoda > Insecta > Hymenoptera > Cynipidae > Andricus > Andricus curvator. The sequence goes on from CAKNYM010049079.1 coordinate 138,141, forward strand.
GAACATTGATGAATGGCGAAATTTTTTCAGAAAATATCATTGGCAATATAATTTCAGCAAGGTCACGAGAAAAAACGACTTATTTTCGCTTAAAAACGCTGAAAATGTACATTT
>CAKNYM010049079.1:142335-166209 GCA_932195095.1 Andricus curvator
ATAAAAATCTTAGAAATTTTGAAGATTTTAAGACTTTTAAAACCTTTAAGATTGTTTTAAAATTTTTGACGACCTTAGGAATTTTATAAAAAATGTTTAAAATCTTATACAAATTTTAGAAATTTTTAGAATTTAAGAATTTTATTTTGAAATTTTAAAAAACGAGGCATTTTTGAAACTTTGTTTTTATTTTAATATCAATTTAGGAAAACTGTGAAAATTTATGGTCAATTTCGAAAATTTTTCTAATTTTATAAACGTTTTGAAATTTAATAAAATTTGGAAATTTTAGAAAAAATAGGAAATTGTATAAAGACTTTGAAATTTTTTGAACTAACTTAACAAAATTTCAAAATTTTTACGACTAAGAATTTTATAAAAAGGTTTAAAATTTTATAAAAATAAAAATTCTGAAATTCAATAAAAATTTTAGAAATTCAAAAAAACGAGTAATTTTTGAAACTTTGTTTGTATTTTAATATGCATTTAGGACAATTTTAGATATTTTATTTTGACATTTAAAAAAAAAGTAATTGAACTTTTGGAAATTAAAAAAAAAATTAATTTAATAGAAATTTGATCATTTTACGAAAATTTTATGAAACTTTTAGAAATTTGATAAAAGTCCAAGAAAGTTTAAAGGTTTCAAGACTTTTAAGACGTATCAAAATTTTCAAGATTTGGTGACGAAGAATTTTATAGAAAAGTTTTAAAATGTTATAAAAATTTTGAAATATAATAGAAATTTTTGAGATTTCAAGACTTCTAAAACATTCAAAGAACTTATGGATTTTATAATATTTTCAAGTTTTTGGTAATTTTAGAATTACCAAACATTTACACATTTCTAAAAATGAGGAATTTTTTAAACTTTGTTTTTATTTTAAAATGAATTTAGGAAAATTTGGGAAATTTATGGTAAATTTAAACAATTTTTGAATTTTTCTAAAAATTTTGAAATTTTAGAAAAAATATGAAATGTTATGAAGACTTTGAAATTTCATTACCTAGACGAATATTTTTCATACGCCGAATTTTCGGGACGACTAGTCCATCCCCTTTTCCAACTCCCTCCGTTTTTCTGGACGCTTCGACACAGCCTTAAATTTTATAAAAAATTTTTATTTTATGAATAGTGAGAATGTCATTTTTTCATAAAATTTAATTTAAATTTAATTAAAAAATTTAATTTAAATTTTACTGGAATTTTTGAATTTTATAAAAAAATTTAAAATTTGATAAAAATTTGGAAACTTTTAAAGTTTTATGGAAAGTTTGAAATTTTATAAAAATTTCGAATTTTATAAAATTTTTGAAAATTAATGGAAATTTTATAAAAATCTTAGAAATTTTGAAGATTTTAAGACTTTTAAAACCTTTACAATTTTAAAAAAAATTTTGACGACCTTAGGAATTTTATAAAAAAAAGTTTAAAATCTTATAAAAATTTTAGTAATTTTTAGAATTTAAGAATTTTGTTTTCAATTTTAAAAAACGAGGAATTTTTGAAACCTGGTTTTTATTTTAATATCAATTTAGGAAAATTGTGAAAATTTATGGTGAATTTTGAAAATTTGTCTAACTTTATAAACGTTTTGAAATTTAATAAATTTTGAAATTTTACAAAAAATAGGAAATTGTATGAAAACTTTGAAATTTTATGAACTACCTTAAAAAAATTTCAAAATTTTGACGACTAAGAATTTGATAAAAAGGTTTAACATTTTATAAAAAATAAAAATTTAGAAATTCAATACCAAATTTAGAAATTAAAAAAAAACGAGTAATTTTTGAAACTTTGTTTTTATTTTAATATGAATTTAGGAGAATTTTGGAAATTTATGGTAAATTTTGGAAATTTTATAAAAGTTTTAAAATTTTATAAAAATTTTGAAATTCTAGAAAAAATATGAAATGTTATCAGGACTTTGAAATTTTATCAACTAGTCCAATATCCTTCGTAAGCCGGAATTTCGGGATGACTAGTGCATCTCCTTTAGAAAATCCCTCAATTTTTCAGGAAGAGTGGACAGAGTCTTTATAAAAATTTTGAAATTTGATAAAAATGTTGAAATTTGATAAAAATATTGAAATTTTATAACAATTTTAAAATTTTATAAAACTTTTGAAATTTTATAAAAATTTTGGGTATACTTCCAAGAGGTCATCCAAGAATATTGACTTGATACTTGGCCTAGGGATTCCTTTTAAACCCTAGTTGAACGAAGTAGAAGGATTTTTGGCGCAGATCAATATAAATGAAGTTATTGATAAATTTGACTTTTTTTAAAAATTATTGTTTTTTTAAATCTCGAAAAATATTGATTTTGGAAAAAATGTTGTTCACAAAAGTTGCACATATCGTCAAAACACATATTTTTCATATTCATATTTTTTTTCTAAAATCAATATTTATCGAGAAAAATGACAAAAATTAATTTTCAGATTTTTTTTTGTGGCCAAAACCACGAATCCTAGTGGTGTTCTCAAATATTTTTGAATGATAATAGTTCATTCTTCAAAACTTTTTTGGATTCTAACATCGCAAGTTTTGAAATGCTTTTCTAACAAAAAGTCTGAAAATTCATTTTTGTCATTTATTTCGAAAAATTTTAAATTATAGAAGGAAAGTTTCAATATAAAAAATATGTGTTTTGATGAGATCTACGACTTTTGTCAACAACATTTTTTTCCAAAATAAATATTTTTCGGGATTTTGGACAAACTAATTTTTAAAAAGTCAAAATTATTAATAACTTCATTTATATTGATCTGCGCAAAAATCCTTTTAGTGCGTTCAACTTGGGTCTAAAGGGAACCCTATTTTGAAATTTTATAAAAATTCGAAAATTTTATGAAATGGTAAAATTTCTGAAAAATTACAATTTTTTTGAAGATTTTGAGAATTTTCCAAATTTTGTAAATTACAAACTTATGGTTAATTAGAAATTACCAAAAATATCCTTTGAAAAAGCTTAAAAATTCATATTAAAATAAAAATGTTTCAAAAATTTTTCCAAGTGCAGAGATGAGCACTGAAAAATACACAAGTCGTAAAAAGTCCCCTTCCCCTTGCCACATACGATATTTTTGTTCAGAGAGGCATGATTTTGAAACTTCATTTTTATTTTTAAACGTACTTAGGACTTTTTCCAAGTTTTAAACACATACCACTTTCCAGTATTTTTGAAACTTTACTTTTATTTTAATATAAATTTAGGACACATTTGGAAATTAATTGTGAATTTACAGAAAATTATTTTTAAAAATTCGATATTTTTGAAAGTTCATCAAATACAACAAATTTTGACTCAAAAACCCAAAATTACTTACACATCTAGTTTCTCTTTTGTACGTGTTTCGGGGAGGCCCCCGGTTATTTTAAGCTAAGGGTAAAAAAAACTCATACTAAGCATTTTCGAGAAAAAAGATTTTTTCATTTTTATCAATTAAAAATCTCATTTTTCTCGAAAATATCGCAAAATGTGAATAGCAGTTCATGGTTCAAAATTTTTTTTCCTTCTTAAAATGTATGAAATTATACCCTTACCAGATGTTTATCTTGTTTAATTCAAGAAATTTTTCCAAAGAGAAAGAAAAATTCAATAAAAATCAACTAAAATAGCATTTAGTTCAAAGAACGTTAACATATTATTTTTAAAAACATCTGATTTAGTGACAGTTGTTCCCCTTCCTGAAATGTATCAAAATTTTCCCTTACCAGATGTATATCTTGGGTATTTTAACACAAATTTTCAACAACAACAAAAATCAAATAGATATTTGATTTTTTTTAAATTCTTTTTAAAATAAACAAGATATACATCTGGTAAGGGTACATTTTCATAAATTTCAGGAAGGGAAACAGTTTTGAACTATGAATTTCTATTCCTATTTTGCTTCGTTTTCGAGAAAAATAAGATTTTGAATCGTTAAAAATTATATTTCTTCAATTTTAGAAATAAAAACCAATTTTTTTTTACCTTGATGCTCAGGAACCTTAATAATTTGTTGAATTAAACAAGATAAACATCTGGTGATGGTATTCTTTTATAGATTTTAGAAAGAGAAAAAAATTAAAAGCATGAATTGCTATTCATATTTTGTGTGGTTTTCGAGAAAAATGAGATTTTTAATAGCTAAAAATGAAAAAAATCTTTTTTCTTGAAAACGCGTAATACGATTTTTGGGGGGAATCCCTGAAACAAACACAAAAGAGAAACTAGATGTGCAAGTACTTTTGGGTTTAATTTTTTATTCAGCAAAAAATTTGACATTTCGAAATTTTTGTAATTTTATAAAATGTTACAAATAATTTTTTTTTTTAATTTCCGGTTGATTAAAAAAATATTTGATAAATGCTATCAGAATCTGGAAATAAATCTCAAATATCTTAATTGCGTTAAAAGTTATAAAGTTTTATAGAAAAATTTAAGATTTTCTGAAAAATAAAGCACAAAAGTGAAATTCGTATAACTTCGTAGAAAATTTCGTCCCGCAAATCGGTAAAATACGTATCGCCTAATTCCCTCTAAAAACAACATAATTATTTCGTACCCGAGAGATTCTCCACATCAAAGTGTAGAACCTGCCTAGTATGAAATTGATTTGGTCGGTTTGATTTTTTTTTTTTTTTAATTACAATAATCTTCTTTTTTTTTTACAGAATTGAATGCTATGTGGAACTCTAATGAACAAGGGCATTACCTGCCAAATCTGAATCTGGAAATTGCTCCACCAGGTGGAGCAGAAGGTGAAATTTTTAAATTTTATAACAAAATTTAAAATTTGATAAAAATTTCAAAAATTTATGAAAATTTCGAAGTTTTAGAAAAATTTTTAATTTTATAAAAATTTTGAAAATGAATACAAATCTTAAAATTTTATACAAATTTTGAAATTCAATAAAATGTTTAGCAATTGTTACGATTATAGGAATTGTAAAACCTTAACAATTTTTTAAATACTCGAAAAAATTTTTTGTTTCGAATTTTTTAAAGTATTCTTTAACTTTTGTAACATTTCAAACAACTTATGAAATTTCTAATATCTTAAAGTTTTTGGTAATTGAAAAATTACCAAATATTTTGAAATTTAGAAAAACGATCAAAATTTTCAAACTTTGTTTTTATTTTAATATGAATTTAGAAAATTTTGGGAAATTCACGGAAAACTTTGAAAATTTATGGTAAATTTTTATCATGTTCGAAATTTTGAAAGTTTCTGTGAATTTATCAAAGTTTTGAAATTTTAGAAAGATTCTGAAATTTTATAAAGACTTTGAAATTTCACTAGCTAGTCCAATAATTTCCATAAGCCGAATTTTCGGGACGACTATTCCATCACCTTTCCCAACTCCCTCAGTTTTTCGGGACGCATAGACACAGCCTAAAATATTATACATATTTAAAATTTCATAAATATTGCAAATTCTTTATCAATATATTGAATTTTATAAAATTAAATTTTAATTTAATTGAAAAATTTCATTTAAATTTGAAAATTTGAAGATTTCATTGAAATTTAAAAATTTTATTAAAATTTTGGAAATTAGAAAAAAATTATTTTATAAAAGTTTTGAAATTAATGTAAAATTTAAAAATTTTATAACACTTTTAGAAATTTTTTTAAAAATCTCAGAAATGTTGAAGATTGTAAGATTGTTAAAACCATTACAAATTTTCAAAATTTTGACGACTCAGAATTTTATACAAAAGTTTGAAATTTTATAAAAATTTTGAAACTTTATACAAATTTTGAAATTCAATAGAAATTAAAAATCGGTATTAGTTACATAATTTTTCCCTTTTACATTGCGTATTTCAAATTACAAAAAAGATTATTCCACTTTCTATGATTTTATATTTAACAATTAGGCCTTGCATTCTTATTTCGTGCTTCTTCCAATTCTTCAAATACACATTGACAGTTAAAGAAATTACTTTTTAACGAAAAAATAAATTTGTAACAAAATTGTTAAATTTTAAACAAAACATACGAATTTTCAGCCAGAAAGTATGACTTCTCGACATAATTTTTGAATATTCAAAAAACTAATTTAATTTCTTACCAAATAATAACATTTTTATCCAATTAAGAGGAATTATTATCGAAAAATGTAATAGTTTTGAATTTTTATAATTTATAGACCAAAGATTAACGTTTTAAATAAATATTGAAGTTCATTTTTAATAATTTAAAAATATTAGGTTAGAAAACTGGAAATTTTGCTTCAGAAATACATTTAATTCTCCATTGTCCAGTTTTTAATTTTGAACTATACACTTTTAAATTTGGATTACACATAAGTTTAATACCTACAAAATTTTTATGAATTTCTTCTGAAATATTTTCCATAAACTTGATTTTTTATTTTTATTTCAAGGTTATTATGTACATTTTCGTAAATTTTGTTTGAAAATTAATTTTTTTTTTTCAAAGAATTATCGTTTTAGTTAAAAATGCATCTCTTGGATTGAAATTTAATTTTTTCAACTGAAAATTTAAGTATGAAATTTTTGATTGATTTATCTTTCTCAGTTGAAAATTCTATTTAAAATCTAAAATCTTCTATTTAATCTATTTAAAAAATTTTAAAATTTTATAAAAAATCGGAAATTTCAAAAAAAAAATTTTAACTTTTGGTTACTTAGAAATTACCGAAAATATTCTTTGAAAAATTTTGAAATTTATATTAAAATAATGTTTCCAAAATTTCTCCATGTGCAGTGATGAACACTGAAAAATACACAAGTCGTAAAAAGTATCCTTCTCCTTGCCACATACGATATTTTTTATTACAGATGCATGATTTTGTAAGTTTATTTTTATTTTAATACTTATTTAGAGAATTTTTAGTAAATTTTTTATTTTCAAAATTTTTTTCCACTTTTTCGAAATTTTATAAATTTTTAAAAATGAATTAATTAAAATTTTTTAAATTTGAGTCTTTCATATTCTTAAAATTTTGCACTTTTTCCAGTTTTAAAAATTTTCAACAAATTTACAGAATTTTGGAAACTTTACTTTCTATTTAATATTCATTGAGGTCATATTTGGAAATTCATTGTGTATTTACAAGAAATTATTTTAAAAATTTGGAAATTTTAAAAATTTAAAAGTTAAATAAATGTTGTGCCAAAAACCCAAAATTACTTGCACATCCAGTTTCTTTTTTGTACGTATTTCGGGGATGGCTCTCAGTTATTTTAAGCCAAGAAAGAAAAAAATCGTACCACGCGTTTTCGAGAAAAAATAGATTTTAAATAGCTAAAAATGAAAAAATCTTCTTTCTCAAAAACGTACGATTTTTGGGGGGAATTCCTGAAACACGTACAAAAGAGAAACTGGAAAAAAATTTTATAGACAATTTTTTGCTGAGAAAAAAATTTGAAATTTCTTCGATATTTGTAATTTTATAAATGTTACAAATTAATTGTTATTTAAATTTCACAATTTTTGAAAGTTCATAACTATTTTTCTGCTTTCGAACCATTTAAAAATAATTAAAATTAAAATAAAAAAAATTTGATGAATGCTATCAGAATCTGTAAAATCTTTAAAATACGTATCGCATAATTTCCTCTAAAAACAACATAAGTATTTCTTCCCCCAGACATTCTGCACATCAAGTGTAGAACCTGCCTAGTTTGAAATGGATTTGGTCGATTTTATATTTTTTTAATTTACAATAATCTTTTTTTTACAGAACCAAATCCTGCGTGGGATTCTCATCTACATGCAGCAGGAGGTGAAATTTTTAAATTTTATAACAAAATTTGAAATTTGATAAAAATTTTAAAGTTTTATGGTAATTTTGAAATTTTCTGAAAATTTTGAAGTTTTATGGAAATTTTATAATAAATTGGAATTTTATAAAAATTTTGAAAACTAATACAAATTTTGAAAATTAATACAAATTTTTAAATTTTATACAAATTTTATAAAACTCTTACAAATTTTGAAGATTTTAAGACTTTTAAAAACTTTAAAGTTTTTTAAAATTTTGACGACTAAGAATTTTTAAGAAAGTTTAAAATTTCATCAAAATTTGGAAATTCAATACAAATTTTAGGAATTTTTAAGATTATAAGAATTGTAAAACCTTTTAAATTCTTTTAAAATACTTGAAAACATTTTTTATTCAAAGTTTTTAAAATTATTTTTGAACTCTTGTAACATTTTAAAAATTCATGAAATTTCTAATATCTTTAAGTTTTTGGTAATTCAGAAACTACCAAACATTTTCAAAGTTTTAAAAACGACAAAATTCCGAAGGTCTCCAATCAATTGTATAGTTGTTTTTTTATATGTTGAACGTAAAATAACATTTTGCAAAACGTGATCGGGTCGGCAATTTGTTTGAAAAAATTATTTTGCAAAATTTGCCTCCCATTGCTCCACGAAAATTCAAAATTATGTATAAAAAATTCTAAATCATATATTATATAAATTTAGAATATTTAAACAATTTTATAGACAATTTTTTCTTCAGGAAGAAATTTGAAATTTCTTCGATATTTGTAATTTCATTAAATGTTACAAATCAATTTTTGTTCAAATTTCACAAATTTTGAAAGTTCATAATTATTTTTCTGCTTTCGAACCATTTTAAAATTTTCTGGTTGACTAAAAAAAAAATTTGATAAATTCTATCAGAATCTGGAAATAAATCTCAACCATCTTAATTGCGTGCGTTGAAAGTTATAGAGGTTGAGAGAAAAATGTAAGGTTCTCTGCAAAATCAAGCACAAAACTGAAATTTGTATAACTTCGTAGAAAATTTTGTCTCACAAATCGGTAAAATACGTATCGCCTAATTTCCTCTAAAAACAACATAAGTATTTCTTCCCCCAGAGATTCTGTACATCAAGTGTAGAACCTGCCTAGTTTGAAATCGATTTGGTCGGTTTTTTATTTTTTTTTTATTACAATAATCTTTTTTTTTACAGGAGTGAATGCTGTGGGGTACCCCTATGGACAAGATCATTACATGCCAATTCACAATGGACAAGATCATTACATGCCAATTCACAACCAGGAAAGTACTCATATACATGGAGCAGGAGGTGAAATTTTTAAATTTTATAACAAAATTTAAAATTTGATAAAAATTTCCAAATTTTATAAAAATTTTGAAGTTTTATGAAAATTTTATGAAAATTTTGAAGTTTTATGAAAATTTTGAAATTTTATAGAAAATTGGAATTTCATAATGAAAATTAATACAAGTTTTAAAATTTCATACACATTTTATAAAACTCTTAGAATTTTGAAGATTTTAAGACTTTTAAAAATTTTAAACTTTTTTAAAATTTTGACGACTAAGAATTTTCAAAAAAGTTTAAAATTTCATAAAAATTTTGAAATGCAATAAAAACTCATGAAATTTTTTAATATCTTCAAGTTTTTGGTAATTGAGAAACTACCAAACATTTTCAAACTTTTAAAAACGACGAAATTTTTGAAGCTTTGTTTTTATTTTAATATGAATTTAGAGGCCAGTGGAATTAGACATAAAAATCGAGTCAATAACCAAAAATTCCGAAGGTCTTCAAAAAAATTTTATAGTTGTTTTTTTATATGTTGAACGTGAAATAAAATTTTGCGAAACGTGATCGGGTTGGCAATTTGTTTAAACAAATTAATTTGCAAAATTTGCCCCCCATTGCTCCAAGAAAATTCAAAACATTTTGCAAGCTTGAGTGAGTAATTATAAACTTAGTTTTTATCCTGTATTGAATTTTCAAAACGTTCGTGAAATGGCAACATTATTAATTATAAACAAATCATTATTTTGTTAATCACTCCCCAGCGAAAATACCGAAGGTTCTGAAAAATGTTTATTCTGCTTCTTTTCATTGAGAAGAGATTATTATATGATTTGCAAAACTGTATGCGTTAAGCAAATTATCTTTTTTTAAAATTAATGTTGCATTTTTTTCAATTCGACTCATAAAATTTCTGCGATAATTTCAAATGTAAAATTAAAATTCAATTAATTTAATTTTAGTTAATTAAACTTAATTAAAAATCCTCGATATGCAATACACTAAATAGTTATATGGGAGGAAAGGCAACATCATTATTTCCGCAACGTTCGTTCCGCAACACTTCTCTGACCCAGGTTGCTGATCAATCTCGCTAGCGATCACACCAAGTGAAGAGCCTCACAAAATTGTTATGTGTGGTTCCCCACTTGGGCCTATTAGTATCCAAGGTCTTGGTTGCAGGCGTCATTCACTCTATTGTCACTCTGTTTAAAAATTATTTTTCGCGACACTTTTCTGTCCTGGCATACTACTCTAGCTTCCTTCACGTCCATGCATTTTTTCACGCAAGCTCTCGCGTTTCTATGGCTCCTTATGTCTCTTCAGATTAATTTCTCATCCACAGATTCTAACTATTCTTTCGGCGGTCAACCTCTGGGCATTCTGCCATTTACTTTACCTTTATTCACTTTTTTGGTCAGTCGTTCATCTTTCATTCTTTCAAGATGTCCGAACCATCTTAACTGATTTCTTTCCCATATGTCAACTAGTGTCTCTCCTACCCAAAAACGTAACATTTGCAATACTCGCAGGAATTTTATGAGTCGAATTGCAAAAAATTCAAAATTAATTAAAAAAACGACAATTTGCGTTATGCATACAGTTTTGCAAATCATATAATAGTCTCTACTCAATGGAAAGAAGCAGAAACAACATTTTGCAAAGCCTTCGGTATTTTCGCTGGGGAGTGACGAGCGAAATAATAATTTGTTTATAATTTAGAGATTAAACGACCTTACCTGTAAGTGAAGTTCTATCTTAATTATATGAAGCGCCTCCTCCGAAGTGATCAAAATGTAGTACGCCTACTTCTCACCAATGTCGCCACGTTTTTCAAAGTTTGCAATGAAGAAATGGTGTGAACCTCGCTAGTTTTTGCGTTGGCGCAAAGATTCATTATTTTAAAGTGTCGCCGGAACGATTTTTGGGTCTTATGATTATAATGTGAGATGGGAATAACATAGGTTGGGAGTGTTCACTGCGGAAGAGGCTGTTTATACAATTAGGATAGAACTTCACTTACAGGTAGGTTTGTTCAATCTCTAAATGGTATTTTGCGCCCCTTCCTCATGATCAAAATGTAGATGTTTAGCGTGATTTCCGGCACTATAGAGTAATGTTCAAAGGATTATGTTAGACAAAACCTTTATTAACATATTAAACGATTTTCAAAACTGCTCCAGCATAAGCATCTGTAGCAGTCAAACTTAAATTGTAGAATTGTAAGAATATGTTAGAGTTCGCAGTCCAACCTGCTGTTCTACGATTAGCAGATAAATCTAGTCCGTTTCTATTCACCGCAGAAGTCGACGCATGTCGCGTTGAATATGCTGTAAAGACCTCTGTGTCTATTCCACTGTCGTTAAGAGAATCTTTCACCCAACGGCTAAGGGTTTGCGTCGTGACATCTTTTTAGGGGTTTTTAAGAGATATAAAAATGTGCTTTCTTCTCTTAAATTTTGTGTTCTGTCTAAGTAGCATCTTAGTGCAGAGGCAGTACAAATTTTGCCCTCGTGTAGATAATAGGGAAAGTTCAGGCACGGTTGCTTTTTGTTTGGTCCAGATGTTTTGATGCAATCTGGTATTTTATTCTCAAATCCTTCTTTTGTTGTTCGTATGTTACTTGTTTTAATTTTCGCAAAAGTTTGCATTCTATGTCCTGTTATTAATGCCAGAAGGGTTATGAGTTTTTGCGTTAACTGTTTTAACGACAGTTCCTCATTTGAGGTTAACCACAAGGAATGAGTAAGTACAATTTGGGGGTCCCACGTTAAATCGTATTTGGGTTTCGAGGGACGCAATTTATTGACGCCTTTAAAAAAATCGTAAAATTCTGTGATCTGTGGCCATCTCAGATCCAACAAGCAATGAAATCGCTGATCTATAGCAGTTTATTGAACTACGTGCTGCCCCGTTGTCAAACAAATCCGCTAAAAAAACCAATATATCTGGAACTGAGCTCAAGAACGGATTCAGGTTCCTTTTCTTACAAAAAACCCACCATTTTCTAAGACAAGAGTCATATTTCTTGAAGGAGGAGTCGCTTAAGGATGAAATTGAGATTTCCATCGAAGCCGATGGTGTTTCCCTTAATTCGAACGCCTTCCGGATAAGATACCAGCCACCAGGGTAAGTTTCTCCAAGAAAATTTCTTCCTTCCTGTTGGGGATCAAAACATTGTCTTTTGCTTTAATGTGAACCATGTCTGAGATTAAAGCGGCCTTCAATAGTGGATACCATAACTGCGATGGCCAGGTTGATACCACTATGATGCCCTTATCTTTATCGTCTATAATTTTTTGCAAGGTTTTTAATATCACTGAGAATGATGAAAATCTATAAAAGAAATAATCTGCCCAAGAGATTGTGAATGCATCGATAGTTTTAAAGGCAAGGTTGGACAATTTGATTTCGGTATTTGGTTTTAAGCGACGTGATTCTTCATCCGCTATTTTATTCATAGCTGATGGAATGGAAGTCGCAAAAATTCAAATTTTCCTTTCTTGACACCAATTCCAGATGTGATATTATTGTGATATTATTCAAATTTTCAAACTGAACACCTCCCATTCTATTTATATATGAGATGGCTGTTGTGTTGTCGATGTGAAGCAACACTTGATAATTTTTTTGGTTCCTCGCGAAGCACTTCAAGCTTAAGAAGGCGGCTAAAAGTTCTAATTCGTTTATATGCTTTTACTTTTCCTCATTCTTCTAATATCCGTGAACTCTCTTTTTAGTTCAAAATGCTCCCCATCCAGATAAAGAGGCATCTGAGAAAATCTCCAATTGAAATTCGAATTTTCTTAAAGGATAATTAGAATAAATACCAATCCGTTCCAACCAATGTAAATCTTCTAGTACTGATTTCGTCATCATTAACCTTGCGTTGTAGTTATCAGTGTTTTTCAACCATGCTGAAAATTTTGCCCTTTCGCAGGCTTTTGTGTGACCCCAACCATAATTTACGGCAGAGCAACAATACACTGAAATACCTCCAATTCTAGCGAACTCTCTTATTTTTATATGCTGGAGTCATTTGACTTTTTTGAAGATCAATTACAAATCCCAGTTCCTCTAGTTTAGATACGGTTACTGTTATTTTATATATGCACTCGGTATAAGATGTTCCAAACAATAACAAATCGTCTAAATAAATAACTGATGAAAAACCTAGTTCCCGTAGATATGACATTATCGGTTTTAGAATTTTTGTGAAGACGTAAGGCGCTGTGAAAAGCCCGAACGTAAGCACGTAAACTCATACGTTAGGCCCACAAAGAAAAAAGGCAAATATTTACGTTGCGGTTTATATATCGGTACCAAATCGTACTCATGCTGAAGGTTCAGCGTTTCCGTTCTACCGTCTTCTAGCTTGAAGTAATGCGTTGAAATAAATTTGTCAAGTGCTTCTAGGTTAAGAATTAATCGAAACGAACCGTCCGGTTTTGGTCTTAAAACAATGGCACCTTTTTCAGGAGTTTCTCAACCAACTGAGAAACTTGAGGTTTTTCCTCTGATGTCCAATCTCTTGGACAGGGTAATGAGGTTTGAAACGGTAAAGATTTAAAAGAAATTTTATAACCCTCGATCCATGCCAGTAAAGTGAGATCTGATGTGATTTGCTTCCATTTAGACTGAAATCGACAGTCTTCCAGCTATATTCCTTACCGCAGCTACCGACGTTTCGGAGAGGGTTCCGGTTCCTTCTGCTGATATGGACTGTATTTTTAATAAGGCTTCTGATTCCCATTTTTCTTCGGTCTTCGGTAGTTCTGTTTCTGCCCGCCCGACATCCCTGCACGAGTGCGGAACGGGGCTTTCTGGTTTTTTGGCTGCGTGTCTACCTGGTTTCGAGTTTGGCTCCTTAATTCCTTTGCCGAATTTTCCAATGCCTTCGCTGCCTTCAAGGCTCCATAAAGTTTTTTGCCAGAAAGAAAGCTACCAATATTCGTTGATTGTAGTGTATCCTTAAGGGAGACGTTGACATTCGCCAAGACCGAACTTCTACGGACAACAGATTCGTCATGATGTAGATCAGCGAGTAGTTTGCTTGCATCGCTTAGGTACTCTATTAGCTGTAATTCTTCTGCAGATTTTTCTTTTTTGTCAGATAACAGTGATAGGACCTTGCCAATGGCTGCCAGAGAAGCTGCTATTTTCTCTTGCTTCATGACTATTCGTCCATCTCTTTTCACAATGGCATCTTTATCCTCAGAAGCTACCTTTATTTCCGCATTTAATTTGGGAGGATCAATCAACTGACAATTTGACGGAGGTGGATGCTTTTTTATCAACTTCTTCTGATTTTCAGACGGTAGTCCTTGTTTGATGATGTCCTCCCAACGAACAACAAAGTCTGCATGCATATCAGGGCCTAAGAACCTCTCCTCGTGGATTCGATTTCGAATCCCTTTCAGGACATCTTCATCAAGATGATTCTCTGGAATTGATTTGGATTGTGCTTAAGGATCAGTCTTCTGCGAATCGCGCTGACCTCCATACGCGTTTGATTCATCTGAGTCTTGATCAGCTGAAATATAAAAACCATAGACTGATGACCAAATTTCATGTCTGTTTTTCAGTCAATTCTGTACTAGCAGGAAAATAACATTCAGGTTAGAGACTTCGATGTGTTTTTAGGTTAGTACCTATGATGTATATATTTTAGTTTGTTAAAGTACTATGATGCGCTTGCAGATTAGGGCCTGCGAAGCGAAATTTTGCAACGCTGCCTAACAATAGCAGCGTGCCACGGATTTCCTTTTTGTGCGCTGACTTGATTGTTTTATTTTTAAAACTAAAATTTTCTGGATAAAAGATGAGAGTCTTTTATGCGCTAGTAGGTTAGAGCCTACTTTGCGGTTATAGGTTAGAGCCTATTATTCGCTTGTAGGTTAGAGCCTACGAAGAGAGATTTGATAACACTGTCAAACAATCGAAGAGACTTATCCAAATTACTTCTCCGCTTTTATAATTCAAGTGCTGCCGGGAGTTATTAGAGTAACTGGGCGGTCTCTCACATAATAAATGTACTTACAGCTCTGAAATGATGACGATCTGATGAACTGTTTCAGGAAGGATCCCTCCGACGCTTTTGACGTTGTGATCGTTTTTTCCTATCCCGCTTCTTATTCTTCCGACTCTTTTTTTTCATCTCCTGGACCAGTTTTCTTAAATAATCCACTTCGTCTGTCGAACTGGATGAGTTGAGCGAAAATAGTTTACGATGTGGCTTGATCGGCACAAAGTGAAACAATGAATCTTTGCGCCAACGCGAAAAGTAGCGAGGTTCACACCATTTTTTCATTGAATACTTTAAAAAACGTGGCGACATTGGCGAGAAGTATAGGCGTACTAAATTTTAATCACGAAGAAGAGGCGCAAAATACAATTAATAATGTTGCCAAGTTGTAAACAGTTTGCAAATGTTATATGACGTTGGTAATAAGTTGTTTATCACTCAGTACGATTTGTAAAATGTTTATAATTTTTGGCTAGTTTACAAAATTAACTAATTTATTTAATTGCAATTTTAATATTATTGCCGGCCAAACAATGTTTTGCAAATTTCGCTAAAATTTTAGGAGTCGAATTTGAAAAAATTTAACAATTATTTGAAAAACGATAATTTGCCTTATGTGTTTAGTTTTGCAGATGATTTGGAAAATATTTTGGATTTTCGTGGAGCAATGGGGAGCATATTTTGCAAATTAATTTTTTTAAACAAATTGCCGACTCGATCACGTTTTGCAAAATTTTATTTTATTTCTAACATATGAAAAAACAAATATACAATTTTTTTAAAGACCTTCGGAATTTTTTTCAATTGATTGGCTATTTCCACTGGTCTATTAGGAACATTTTGGAAATTGATGGTGAACTTTGAAAATTTATGGTAAATTTTGATCATTTTTGAAATTTTGAAAATTTTTGTAAATTTATAAAAGTTTTGAAATTTTAGAAAGAATATGACATTTTATAAAGACATCGGAATTTTACTAACTGGTCCAATAACTTCCATAAGCCGAATTTTTGGGACGACTATTCCATCACCTTTCCCAACTCCCTCAGTTTTTCGGGAGGCCTAGACACAGCCTAAAATATTATAAAAATTGAAAATTTTTAACTTTATAAAATTCAATTTTTTCATATAATGTCATTTTAATTTAATAAAAAAATTTCTTTGAAATTTTAAAATTTTATTAAAATCTTGGAAATTAAAAAAAATAATTTTATAAAAATTTTGAAATTTAATTAAAATTTTATAAAATTTTTATGAAACTCTTAGAAATTTGTTTGAAAATTTTAGAAATATTGAAGATTGTAAGATTTTTAAAACCATTACATATTTTCAAAATTTTGACGACTAAGAGTTTTATGAAAAAGTTTAAAATTTTATAATAATTTTGAAATTCTATAAAAATTTTGAAATTATAGAAAAAATATGAAATTTTACAAAGACTTTTGCAGATTGTAAGAATTTGAAAAGTTTTCAAAATCTTTTTCAACTTTTGAAATTTCAAATTTTTTTATTATTTCTGAAATTTTATATATTTTTGAAAAAGCATATAAAATTTATAATATTTTTAAGTTTTTGATGATTTAGGAATTACCAAATTTTCATAATTTTTGAAATTTAAAAATCAAGCTGTTTTGGAAAGTTGATTGATTCACCGAAAATGTTGCAAAAAATTTTGTTGCAAATGAATCAAAATAAATAAAAGAGAAATAACATAAAATAAAATAAATTTTTGTATTTTCACCCATGTATATTATTGCATTACATTTGTTGATATATGAAGAAAAATTTATTCCTAATTAAAAATTTCATTCAAAAATTTTTTTAACTAGAAAAAAAATATTTTATAAAAATTTCTAGAATAATGTAAAATTTAAAAATTTCATAAAACTTTTAGAAATTTGTTTAAAAATCTGAGAAATGTTGAAGATTGTAAGATTTTTAAAACCATTACAAATTTTCAGAATTTTGACGACTCAGAATTTTATACAAAAGTTTAAAATTTTATAAAAATTTTGAAACTTTATACAAATTTTGAAATTCAATGGGAATTAGGAATCGGTATTATGTACATACTTTGTTCATTTTACCTTGCGTATTTCAAATTACGAAATAGTTTATTCCAGTTTTTATGATTTTATATTTGACAATTAGGCCTTGTATTCTTATCCCGTGCTTCTTCCAATTCTTCAAATACACATTGACAAATAATATGAATAATAATCTCATGTCATATTTGTAAAAGATATATTAAATTAAATTTCCAGCGGATGAACAAATAAATGAATGAAAAAACATCTTTCCAGTTAAGCCTTTTAGATTTTTGTGAATCATCGAAAGGTTTTTGCGAAAACCCACATTTAGAATAGCAAAGTTTGAAGGAAATTTGCTATGATAAAATAAACAAAAAAGACTTCTTTTTGAAACATTTCATTTATTAAATAAGTGGAATTTTGCTGATTCTACAATTCTTTTATTTGCTATAAAGCAAAAAAAGTCTTGTTTCTATTTCAGAACTTTTTAAAATAAAGAGCCAGTACAGTCTCCGCGTCCAGAAATTCGGAATGACTAGTGCAATATTTTTCATAAGCTTTGGAACGACTAGGCCATCTCCTTTTCCATCTCCCTCAATTTTTTGGGATGAGTGGACAGAGTCTTTATAAAAATTTTATGAAAAATTGGAAATTTAAATAAAATTTCTTAACTTTTGGTTAATTAGAAATTACCAAAAATATTCTTTGAACAATTTTTATTTTATTTTTTTATTTTGATTTTCACATAAGTCATAAAAAGTCCCCTTCTCCTTGCCGCATACGATATTTTTGATTATAGATGTATGATTTTGAAAACTTATTTTAATTTTAATACGTATTGAGGAAATTTTTCGTAAATTTTTTATTTTCAAAAACTTTTTCCAATTTTTTGAAATTTTCTAAATTTTTAAAAATGAATTAATTCGAAATTTTTAAATTTGAAAGTTTTTCAAATTCTTCAAATGTTGCGCTTTTCCAAGTTTTGAAAATTTTCAACCAATTTTAAAACTAAAAATTATATTTCTCCAATTTTAGAAATAAAAACCAATTTTTTTTTACTTTGAAGCTCAGGAACCTTAATAATCTCATTGAAGATGTTCTTTACATAGTCAGTGAACTCAAAACAAACGTTTTTAAAAATAAAATATTGAATTTCTTCAAACTAAATGCTATTTTAGTCTATTTTTATTGATATTTCATATCTTTGAGGAAAAATTTGTTGAACGCTACAAGATAAACATTTGGTGAGGGTATTCTTATATAGATTTTAGGAAGGGAAACAATTTGAAACCATGAATTTGCTGTTCATATTTTGCGTCGTTTTCGAGAAAAATGAGATTTTTAATAGATAAAGATGAAAAACTCTTTTTTCTCAAAAACGCGTAGTACGATTTTTTGGGGAAATCCCCGTAACACGCACAAAAGAGAAACTGGTTGTGCAAGTACTTTTGGGTTGAATTTAACCGAGGCCATCCGTGATTTATGGTCAGTTCCTTCTTTTTCGAAATTTTTTTTTCGAAATGTCAAACATTTTAAAAATTTAAGAATTTGTAAACATTTAAAAATTTTCAAAATTTCAAAAATCAAGGTATTTCAGAAACTTCTTTCTATTTTTATATAAATTTAAAACATTTTCAAAAATTTAGAGCCAATTTTTTATTCAGCAAAAAATTTGAAATTTCGTCGAAATTCGTGTAATTTTATAAAATGTTACAAATTAATTTTTTTTTTATTTCATAAATTTTGAATGTTCATAGCTATTTTTCTAAAAACAACACTCTAAAAACAATATATTTATTTCGTCCCCGAGAGATGCTCCACACCAAATGTGAAACCTGCCTAGTTTGAAATGGATTCTGTCCGTGTAATTTTTTTAAAATTACAATGTTTAATTTTTTTACAGAACCAATTCCTGCGTGGAACTCTTACGGACATGGTTATTCCACGTCAAATCATAACCCGGGAAGTTCTCATCATCAAGCAGTAGAAGGTGAAATTTTTAAAATTTATAAAAAAATTTAAAATTTGATAAAACTTTGGAAATATTATGAAAATTTTTAAGTTTTACGAAAATTTTGAAGTTTTATGAAAATTTTGAAATTTGATAAAAAATTGGAATTTTATAAAAATTTTGAAAATTAATACAAATTTGATAAAACTTTTTTATTGATTTTTCCTATCTTTTAGGAAAAATTTGTTGAATTATACAAGATAAGCATCTCGTAAGGGTATCCTTTTATAGATTTTAGGAAGGGAAACGATTTAAAACCATAAATTGCTATTCATATTTTGCGTTTTTTTCGACGAAAATGAGATTTTTAATACCTAAAAATGAAAAAATCTTCTTTCTCAAAAACGCTTAGTACGATTTTTGGGGGGAATCCCTGCAACACGTACAAAAAAGAAACTGGATGTGCAAGTACTTTTGTGTTGAATTTAATCAAGGCCATCCGTGTTTTATGGTCAATTCCTTATTTATCGAAATTTTTTTTCGAATTCTCAAAAACTTGAAAAATTCAAAAATTTCGAAGATTTTAGGAATTTCTTTTTTTTTTATATTTTAGAAAAATTTTAAAAATGCATAGCGAATTTTTTGTTCAGTAAAAATTTGCAATTTCTTCGATATTTTTCTAATTTCATAAAATGTTACAAATTAATTTTTGTTTAAATTTCACAAACTTTAAAAGTTTCTGACAAGTTTTCTGCTCTCGAACCTTTTTTTAAATTTTCGGGTTTAAACAAAAAAATTTGATGAATGCTATCAGAATCTGGAAATAAATCTCAACCATCTTAATTGCGTGCGTTGAAAGTTATAGAGGTTTGAAGAAAAATGCAAGGTTCTCGGCAAAATCAAGCACACTACTGAAATTTGTATAACTTTGTAGAAAATTTTGTCTCGCAAATCGGTAAAATTCGTATTCCCTAATTTCCTCGAAAAACAACATAATGCTTTCGTCCCCGAGAGATTCTGCACATCAAAGTGTAGACCCTGCCTAGGTTGAAACGGATTCGGTCCGTTTAATTTTTTTTTAAATCCCAATAATCTTTTTTTTTTTACAGACTCACATGCTTGGTTGAATCCTTACGATGAAGCTTCTGCCCTGCCAAATTATCCTGTGTATACTCCTCGTGTATCTCGAGATTTTGATCCCTCTAGTATATTAAATCCTAGGCAGCCACATCCTGGAGCAAGTCCTTCCATGCCAATTGAGATTCCGGCAACTCCTCGTAAAAGTAAAGCAAGAGGTGAAGGAACTAGTAAAGGAGGTGCAAAAAGACAAGGAAATTATAGAGGTCGAGAAGCTCCCCCAATAATAGCTATGGAGCATTTGGGCACGATATTTTATGCGCCTCTGATAAAGCGAAATAGCGGCATATACGAGGCGAAGACTTGTTCATTTGATGGTGAGAATTTCTCTGGTGACATTCCAGAAGTTAATCATCGGTTCAAATACGTCTATTATGTCCAAGCTGTTTATGGAAAGTTCAACCATCATCCCATAAAATGCGTGGTATATGTAATGCGAGACGAACATGGAGCCTTAACAGTTATAGGAGTTAAGGCTCCACCTGATCCGTCAAAAACTTTCTCAGTAGGTAAGTGAATATGTCATAAGTTTTTGGTGTACTTAGAACCCAAAGGAAGAATTTTGGGATCTGAGTTTCCACCTACTCTCTTAAATTGAACCAGTGAAATATCACTTTTTTCCAGTACAGTCTCACTGGTTGAAACAGCCCGAAGTGTTTCACTGACAATCATTGAGATATCACTGGTTCACTCAGTGGAATTTCGTCCCTGGTTTAATCAGTGAGAAAAACTTTGGAAGATTGATTTTCAATCTTTTTAAAATCGCAAACCTTTATTCTTTTTTTTAAGACAATCCACGAGGTTTCAATCCTGACGAATCAAAGTGGTTTGTTGCGGCTGTGGGCATGTACTTTAAGGTCGAGCATGATGATGTACGACCGTTTTACAAAGTAAGCCTTAAAGAGGGTCCGAATCTTGTTCCACCAATTGAAAAGGTCAGAGAAGGACATTTTGGAGCCGTCAAAATTGATGTTGCTGGCATAAGCTTTGTGGCGTTCAAAAAAAATAAACAACCTTACGGAGCTAGAGTAGCTTATGGATGGTGGCCAGAAGAGTAACTTTTTTTGAGTCAATAGGAGGTTGACGCTGGATACGCCTGATGTACACCTAAGTCGTGTATTCTCTGCGTTTAAATAATGTCTAGACTATCTGCAGTCAAATTCGACAGTCGGAAAACCGGCTGTACTCGGGAAGATGGTTTTCTGCAGTTTTCCTCTCCCCTGGCCAAATGTCCAGGCAAATGCGAGTACTTCTAGTAAAGTCGGATGCAGCCGCGCACTATATCTATGCTAATAATTACATAATAATAATCTAAACTATGAAATATTTCTGTAATCAAAGTTCCTGAATAAAATAATAATTATTCAAACATTACTGATCGACTAACTTTGCTTTTTCAAATCTAGGTCATTGGAAAAACCTTTCGATTATTATTTACAAAAACCTAAAAAACTGAATTGGAAAAATTGTTTTTTCTTTATTATATTTGTTTATTTGCTTGACATTTAATTGAAAGATCTTTTAAATACAGGACAGAATATTACTATTCATATTGATTTTATTAATATTATGGATTTTTGAACAGCGAAATGTAGTAAATAATATGATGTTAAGATTATTATACTCGTAAAATTAATTTTCTATTATTCTATTCATTATTTTATTTGTTCATTTTTTATTTATTTTTATTTCATTATTTTATTCATTATTCATATTGCTTTTCAGAAGCGTGTAAGATAATATAAAACCTATTTATGATGTTGAAGACTCCAAAGAATTCAATTTCCGTAACGGACCAGAGAAAAATACAAAAATTTGAAAATTTATGGAAATATTAAAAAACTATTAGGAAGTTTATGGAAATTTACCTGAAATTTATGAATAAACTTAATGCAATAATACTACTCGGGTAAAAATAAACAAGTTGGAATTACTTTATTTTGAGTTGGATGAAAAAAAATTTTTTTTTTAATATTTTGAAATAGTAATTAACAATTTCGAATTGTGGGCGTTTGAAATTTGAACGAATATATTGAACGATTTTGAATAGAAAAAGTTCGAATTTAAACCATTTTTAATTTATATCATCAGTTATCAGTTGGGATAATTTAAAATTGAAAAATTATATAACAGAAACGTTCAAAAACTAAAAAATATTAAAAATTGAAATATTTTCATATTAGAATTAAATTTAGAAAGTAAAAAGGTGTAACTTTTTAATTTGAAATTGTTTAATTTTTAATACTTCCTTTAGAATTATTTCATTCTTAAAACTTTTAATAACAAATTTAAAAATCTTGAATAATTTATTTTTTCAAATCTTCAACTTCAATTTAGAGAAAAAATAAAAACCTCAATTTCATTCCTTGCAATTGTGCAAATGACTCCTTTTCATCTCAAGAAAAATGTCTGAAATAAAGAATCTGACCCGCTTCAACTGAATCGAAATATTCAACAAAATGTGAAACTTAAGAAAGTCCCTGTTTTAATTCAGGAATAAATTAAATAGCAAAATTTCCTCTAATTTTGAAAATTTCTAAAATTTTATTACATTTTAAAATTTTTTCAAGTTAAACTTTTTTTTGAAGATTTTGAGAATTTTCCAAATTTGTTTAATTTCAAAGAAAATTTTCAAACTTTTGATAACTTAGAAGTTACCCAAAATGTCCTTTGGAATATTTCTAATATTCATATTAAATTTAAAGTAAAATTTCCAAAATTTCTTCATGTGCAGAGACGAGGGCAGGGACGAAATAAATGTTACAAAAAAGCTGATACCATTTTTAGGAAAGGTGTCGAGTCTGATGTTTTTCGTTTTTTAATTTTTTATAAATAAACAAATATAATGAAAAAATGGATTTTTTTTATTTGACGTTCCCGGTGCTCGTAAATGATAGAAAAATCGTTGTAATCGCCTATGTTTCATAGATTTACATTACCTAAAGATATTCCATCATTATACAATAAACAAAAAAAAAAGTCCAAGCAAATTATTTGTTGAGAGTGTGTTTTCTATAATTTTTAATAATTTTACGTTTTTTAAATTATATTGTAAGAAATTTGGATGTAAACAATATTATAATGAAGAAAATTTCTCTAATGTACAAATTTTTTTTTAACTCGTAGACCAGTGTGACGAACATCTTGGTTATTTTTTCGGAATCCTGGTTTGTTTTTGTTCAAACACTTTTTCTGAACAATTTGATTATTTATTAAGAAAAAATAATTATATAGAAAATTTTTAGCATTTCTGAGCAAAAATAAAACTTGTTTGCTTTTCGCACTTGTTTCGTAGAATAAATTGTTTCCAATTTATAGCGATACAAACAAATGACTTTTAACAAAGTTGACATATTTGCACAGTTGTATAGCTCAGAATCTATTGATTAGAAAAATTTGAAACTTTTTATTTTTAAGATTCAAGGCTTTTCATTTGTTAATGAAAAATCATCTAGTATAACTTGTGTCCTAATTTTCCCTAAAACTGTTGCAATACCTATACCTACCATCACTAAACACCTTGTAGTTGGTGGGGAGGCTTAAGCATGTGGGACATAGGGGTCAAAAGGACCTCGGCCTGCATGCGTATGGATATGAATGAAAGGATCCCTATAAACGGGCTCTCCTGGCATGCGTGAGTACGGTATGATAGAAGGGTGAAAGAGCCTAGCTAACACGGGC
>CAKNYM010049084.1:0-27170 GCA_932195095.1 Andricus curvator
TAGAGTAGTATGCCAGGACAGAAAAGTGTGGCGACCAATAGTTTGTAGACAGAGTGACACTAGAATTAATGACGCCTGAAACAAAGATCTTGGATAATAATGGGCCCAAGTGAAGAACCATACATAACAATTTTGTGAGGCTCTTCACTTGGAGTGATCGCTAGAGAGATTGATCAGCAACCTGGGTCGGAGCAGTGTTGCGGAATAAACGTGTCATTTAAATAAATAACACGAGAATTCCAGATCAATCAAAAATATATATACCCAACACTTATATACCTATCTACCTCATACCTATATACCTACCCACCTTATACCTATATACCCATATGCACACTACTATTCTCCAACCGAGCAAGTCACGCCTACCCCGAAAGGGAAATGGCTTAATGGTATAATGTGGCGAGTACAGTCATCATGATCTTTTGAAAATTCGATACTTCTTGCTTCAGCTGTTATCCTAGGCTAGAATATCGGGGAAAAATTGATAAATATCCGAAAAATTTAGCTGTTATGAGAAAACAAATGTCCTTTTATTATAGGAACTAAAGCGATTTTAGCAAAAGCCCAAAGAATAGACGTGTAGATCATTTTCGCCTGTAGAGTAAACCCTATAACTTGTAAAAATTTTAACAATACGTGGCAATGAAGCGGAAGATTTCTAAATTTGCACATTTATGTCATAAAAAAACCTGCTGCAAAAGGACGTATCTTAAACTCTTTTTCTTGTACTTGTAGTGCTATTTGTACTTTTAAACATTTTTAAGAAAAGTTGGTACATTACTGGGTATCCTGATGCGTTCCTAATGTGATTTTTTTACTAGGTTATCTTTTGTAAGACCACAACGAATTCGTAACTGAATCTATACTATTAGAAAGTTTGATTCACCATAAATGATGACCTTGATTTGAGCAAGTTTCGTCAGCAATAATTTTGAAGATTCAAATTCAAACCTAATCTGAGTTACTTTGCTTTATATTGTATTATCACTGTGCCCTGATTCAGAAGAGTAAGGCTTCTCAAGCATCTATTAATCTTGGTCAGGTCGAAAGGTAGCCATTAATATCAAGGTGGGGTCACGTATGGAAGCGTATCATTATAAATGATCTCCCTTGGGTCTTGTCACTCCAGGCGACTATACTTTATTGTCTCAGCTATGTAGTTGCGTAGACCATAAATGAAGGTAACACGATTACTTCAAGTTTCAACATAAACTCTTTACCCTCTTGCACATAATATGTCCTTCATAACATATGTTTCTTTTGTGAGTTAGGTCTCTGACAACAAGTCCTATGTGCTCATTGTTCAATCATTATTCAATTCATTATTCAACTATTTCAAGTTAGGACTTCTGCTAAAACAATTTAATGGCAGCAATTTTGTTTTATTATTGCTCACAATAACGTCCTAATAAAATTTTGGAAATCTCCGGCCTGCAAGTTTTGTGCAATTTTTGGTTTTAACAAAAATCGAGAAACTGATACATTTTTGCAAGAAGTTTGTGTGGATTGTTGTTTTCATTAGAGAGATAATGAGAGTGTGTAATAAATGATCTGTAAAGAATAATATAATCTTCAAAACTCTATAAAAAATAGAATAAAAAATATTTGTCTCCATGAGATCTACAACTTTTGTGAACAACATTTTTCTCCAAAATGGATATTTTTCGAGATTTAAAAAAAAAACTAATCTTCAAAAAAAGTCAAAATTATTAATAACTTTATATATATTTATCTGTGCCAGAAATCCTTTCAGTGCGTTCAACTAGGGTCTGGAAGTAACCCCTAGGCCAAGTATTAAGTCAATATTCTTGGGTGACCTTTTAAGAAGTATAGCCTGAATTTGTTAATACGTTAATTAACAATACCGTTTTCTTTAATACGTCTTAGCTGTAACGATTTTTTCATTATTGTAAAGAAAATTTTGATCTAATTTTAATTATAACGTCTTTAAACTCAATGGTCCAAAGTACCAGACAACATTTTTTACACTTATTCATAAGGTCATGGCCATAACAGAAGAAAAGATCTGGAAAGTCGAATCTGGATTCACACTAGAATGATCATATGCGGACCAGATATCTAGCTGGAGACTGATTACATAAAAAAGTCTGTAAATAAACAAGAAAATTTTCTGTGTATTTGTTCTGTGTATTTCTTGATCACAATGGTTGGCTCATAAAAGCAATAAAAGCAATATTGCAGGTTGTAAAGCGAGTGCAAAGGTAAATGGACAACTGAGTGATTGTTTTGATATAAGGCAGAGTGTTAGGCAAGAGCGCGTTATGTCCTCATGGCTATTTATTATATTCATGAACAAATGTCTAAGAATGGCTCTGTTAGGCGAAGAAGATGTCGATGTCAGAACTGGGTTAGATTGCAGAATAGGGGCGTCACCTCTGTTTTGTCTGGGAAAAATTTTTTCTCCAGCAACAAACTATTGGAATGTGTAATTGAACGATAAATGAAGCGATTTGATCAGGAAAACGTTCAAAATTATTGTTACTTTTGTTACTACGATGTCTCAAATATGGGTCTGTCACGATACCGGATTTATCATATTTAACTTAAAGTTTAGGTGTTTTTAAACATCCGTACGGCCAGAAACGCTGTAAATAATTGAAATCAAATTGTTTTTAATTAATCAAAATATATTTAGATATTTTTTTATGCCGACATAAGGTATTATGTCGACAAAAAGGAGACTTTCACGCACATCAGCTGTCACTTGTGACAAGAGGAGACTAGACGTTGGAAAGGGGTAGGGATTTGACCAACATTATTTTTGTGACCAGTCTAAGGGGTGCCTTCCCGCCCCCACAAGACGTTGGAAATGGGTAGGGATTTATTCAACATTATTTTTGTGACCATTATATATCTATATTTTACGTGTTTGTCGATCTATTTTTGTGACTATCGATTGCCATCGATAGCCAAGGGCCCTTTCGTCTCATATCGTGACAGACCCATATTTGAGACATCGTAGTGACAAAAGTAACAATAATTTAAAACTTTTCCCTTATCAAATCGCTTCATTTATTGTCCAATTAAAGATTCTGATAGTTTGTTGCCGAAAATTTTTTTTTCCAGCCAAAACAGAGGTGACGCCCCTATTCTGCAATTGCACCCAGAACTGTTAAATTATGTGGATTAACGATCGCAGATGATAAGATTCTTACGGCAAAATCAGCCCGTGATTTGCAAAGAATGTTCAGTAGACTAGAGACTAGCATGTAGACCATGGGTACTAAGATTAACGTAAATGAAACAAATATTATTGTATTTGAAAGAACGGATGAGAAAAAGCATTCAACATTACCTTAGATGAAGAGAGGATAGAACAAGTTAATAATTACGTGTATCTTGAAATTTTATTTACTAATGATAGAAAGAGAAAGATAGAGGGAAAAATATCCAGATGTACAAACGAGGGTAGGGAGGTTATCGGAAGTGTAGGAGCTATTATCTGTAGTAAAAATATGACCAAGAAAAGTGACCAAGAAAAGTATACCAAGAAAAGGATCAAAAAATGTTGTCCCATACTTTGAACCATTGACTTTAGGTACCTAATAAGTAAAATTTGATAAAAAAACGGTATCGTTAATCAACGAATTCATAATTTCTAAACTCTTCGTCACAAAGTGTTCGATGATGGGTAAGTTAAAGCTTTTTTTATTCTTCAGAAATAATTTCGTACACATTTTTATGCATTTCTTCACTGAAATCAACTATTCACACAAAATTCTTGAAAAAACGTGTAATTTTTTCGTTTTCTGTGAATAACAAATATTCTAAAACACTGGAGGACCGAAAGTTTACAGGATTTCATCAGAACGTCCTTACGAACAATATTCAAAAACAAAATTCCTGCCACCAATGTGCTCAAGCAAACGTCTTTTTTTTATCTAATTTGACTACTATCCGGTCTGAATTTAGATTTGAACGTTAAAAAATTTGAAGTGAATCTGAATGTGTTAAGAAAACTAACAACCATTTCGGTCACTGTGATATAATAAATAAGTCGTTCAATAATGAAATGGCTAATTTATACAAATAA
Source organism: Andricus curvator (assembly GCA_932195095.1). Taxonomy (NCBI): domain Eukaryota; kingdom Metazoa; phylum Arthropoda; class Insecta; order Hymenoptera; family Cynipidae; genus Andricus; species Andricus curvator. The sequence continues at coordinate 4,058 of CAKNYM010049084.1, forward strand.
AATGAACATCTTGTACCTTTCGACCGAATTTGTTTCCCACCTAACCAGACTCTTTTTTTTCTCTCTCGTGAAATTGAACTCATGCCGTATTTTTGTGACGCTCATGAATCGACCAAAGGCATCCATAATACTTCTCTGGAGCTTGAACAGAAGCTTAAATCAAACTTTAACGAGAATGGAAAGCCTATTATTTTTGGTATCGCATTGCGAGCAAAGAGACCGTCAATTTTCTTCGATTCGTTATGCGACGCGATTCAGAAGGCGCTGAGGCGATAAGCGGAATTCAAATAAAGATTTTCGGTGGTGTGAAGATAGCGCGTGAGACGTGATTGCTGCTCGTGATAAATTGCTTTTCGGAAGAATTCCAGGTCGACTTGGTCGTAATCTCTGGCTCAATGGGGGCTACCAAGATACTCACCCAGACCATTGGATCGTGTCTTGATCATTTATTCTCTCTCGGACTCGCTTTCTTTCTTTTATAATAAAGACATTTAGCTCGTGTTGCGTTGTAATTTTTTAGGATCAAAGATTCTAACAAATCAACATCAAGTGGTCATGATAGGAGAATAATGGTTGATTGCAGCACATGAATAAGAAGTTCACACACTCGTTACTCCTTCATTCATATGTTGCCTCAATAGGAATATAGCATCTATTATTTTTTCTCGTTCAATCATCAAAGACTTGGATTGAGATTTAAAAGCAATTATTAAAATCCTTTTATATTTTTTAAACTAATATCAAGACTCACGGTAGTATATTGTCGCTAAATAAAAAGAACGCAAATATCTTTTCGCGAAAGAGCGCTAGTTGAATGGTGGCAATCCACAAGGCGGTAAGGGACATTTTTCCGAAAATGGGTTTATTTTATGAAAAATTCTGAAAAAATTAGATATGAATCGCGCCAAGTTTTCATAATTCTTTTCCTTCCAATACATCCTTAATGTTTCTATAATTCTTCTAATTTAGAAAGCCTTAGAAGTCATATTTTTTTAGAATTACTTGGCAAATTTTTATTTCAAAAACTATGTTGATTGCACTGATAACCTTTTATTTAGCGGTATTTTTGCATCATAGATGTTTTTGGTGAGATTTAGAGTTTTGTAAAGAAGAAACTAGTTTCTCAGAGAGTAAATAAAATGTTGTAATTATCCTTTTTTTCTGGGAGTTCAAAAATTTAACCAATTTTCGAGTTTTTGTCTATCTCCTAGCAAAAAACCAACAAAGGAAAGACATGGCGTGTCTAAGTTACAAAACCAGTGATTCAAAATGCTGAAAAAAGTAGACCTCCTAGACACGAGATTCGTTTCTACGATTTCAAAGGTGACTTAGATTAGTCCAGCAGCTGCTTCATTAGTAGGTAGACTCGCAGAAATTTGGCTTTCAGTTTGCGTGTCAATCGGCAGGGACGATTCTGCAGAATTGAAAATTGCCTAGAGCGAATCGCAGACGTCGAATTAAAAAATTATCTGGCTCAAATCTTTTTAATAATACTGAGTGAAGAGAGTATCAAAGTATATACAATCTTGAAAGAGCAGTCTTGAAGAATGAAATCATCATTCGCGCACTACGCGCACGTGATGTTTTTCGATTTGAGGGGGGAAATAATATTTAATATAAAATAACAATTTTGAATAACGGTTTATTTGTTAAGTATATTTGTTTATTTCTTCTTAAGGTTACATCAATATAATTTTCCTAAGATTCTAGAGAAAATTCAAAAAGACTTTTCAAAAGGTCAGATTTGACAAATCAAAACTTAAAAAAAAATGTTAATCCTGAACCAAATAATTACATTTTCAAACAAAAAGATGAATTTTCGACAGAAAATGTAATAGTTGATACTTCAGTCCAAGGATTTTTATTTGAAATAAAAAAAAAACTGAATTCATTCAAAGAAAACAAATTTTCAACAAAGTAGTTGAATCCTAAGCCAAAATAGGGTTCATTATCAATCTGTTGTACTTTAACCAAAAAATATTTATTATTTTCAAAAAGAGATAAATTTTCCACACACAAATGTAATTCCTTAACCCGAAAATATAAATTTTCAGCAAAAAAGTTAATTTTCAACCAAATAGCTGAATTTTCAACCAAATATATGAATCTTCGAGCAAGAAGATTAATTCTATGCCAAAAAAACGAATGTTAAACTAGAATGATGAATCTTGAACCAATTAAGTAAATTTTTAACGAAGTAGTACAACTTTTAACCAAGTCGTTGAGTTTTTCACCAAAAAATATTTTAATTTCAAACTCAACAGTTGTAATTTTAATAAAAAAATATAAAATTTCTACGAAAAGAGATGTTTCATTCAAGAAAGAAAAAAAATTTTAGGCAAATTCTAATTTGAAGGAAAACGTAAGTTTTAATACAAAAAGAAAATTTCGAATAACTATTTATTTTTTCAATTTTTTTTATTTGCCTTAAGGTTATATAAATGTGATTTCCCTAAGTTTCTCGAAAAAATTCAAAAAGATTTTTAAAGATTTCAGATATGTCGTAAAAGTTCTTGGAAAAAACTTAAAAATATTTCACTAATTTTCAATTCGTTTTTGCCAATTCTTATAATATTTTGTGATGTTTTAAAATTATTTCAAATATTCTCTCAATTTTAGTTTTTTCAAAAAAGAATCACTCTAAATATTCCCAGGAATCTTAAGACATTTTTTTTATTATGTTGATACCTTAGAAATTTTTTTAAAAACATCTAAATTTTATTTCGAAATCTTCAAAAACCTACATTTTGTTATAAGTTTTTTGAAATCTTTTTAAAATTTAAATTATTTCCGAATATTTTTAAAACTTTGAAATAACTTTTGAAATAATTCAAAGTATTCCCAAAAGTTTTCAAAAACCGGCAAAAATCGATAGAATTGTCTTCAAATCTTCCAGATTATTTTTTGGCATATTTCGAAATCTTCAAAACTTAAAATTAATTTCTTAAAATAAAACCTAAATCATTTTGAAGTTTTCCACAAATGGTATTGTCTGTAAATTAAGACATGCTAAGCTTTAATTATAATTTCACTTTTTTATTTCTTTCGAAGTGTGAACATTCAGAAATGAATTGTATCACCAAATAAAATTACTTATTTGAAAATTTTGTTTAACTAAATTTATGGTGCATAAAATTCTCAATCTTTATCGATAATGAATAAATATAATATCATTTAATATGTTCAAGGGGTTATCAATAGAATCCTTTTTTTTATCACTTTTAAAATATTTGGTAAAAAAGTTAAGAACACAATTGTAGCCTTTATTATTAAATAATTTTCAGAAATAAAATTTCTTGATGGGAAATTGCGATTCACAAAATTCCAGTAAATTCTGAAAGATCAAACTGAAAAAAGTCACCTAAAATCATATTCACGCAGTATGCAACCAATCAGGTATTCAACATCAATGATTGCGAGGATTTCGTCCCATCAATTTTATTAGAAAGGATTTTTTTTCTTTCTTCTCGGAACAAATTTAATTTAATAATTATTTAATACTTTTATTTAAATAACGGAATCTAGATTTTTTTATAAATATTTCTATTCGCATAGCACAAGCCTTGCACCTGCCACCCGCCAGGACAAGAAGCCAGTCGACAGGACTCTCATGTTCAAGGACTAGAAATAGTCGCGATATTTTTTTGCATACCAGCTAATTCGTTTCGCAGGCCTCGACGTGTCACCTGCGTCTGGGACTGCAAGCTTAAAACCATGGCAGAGATCTACAAGTACTAATGTTTTTTCTCGATCTTCGCGTTTCGACGTTTTTGCGTCCTTTTACGATCCTCATTCATACGCAAGTATGCTCGGCATTTACGGCTCGAGTCATACTCGACCGTGTTATACCCGTTATTAAAAGATGTTACACGCAATTTTGATTTCTCGCTCTGGAATTCCTCGAGTACGAGTATCATTCCGAGTTAAAGGGCGCAATCAACTTTATTCTTAAATCGTATTAATGTAATTCATAATTTAATATTTTGCTAAATGACGCCTGAAATGAAAGATCTTGGACACTAATTGGCCCGAGTCGAGAGCTTTACATAATGACTTTGTGAAGCTCTTCACATTGAGTGCTTGCTAGAGAGATTAATCAGCGTCCTGGGTCGGTTCAGTGTTGCGGAAAGAACGTGTTATTTGAATAAACAACACAGGAATTCTAGATTAATCTAAAAATCTATATAAGCACCCCACCCCTTATACCGCCTTGTACAATATACCTTATACCTTATACCCCTTCATCACTTTTCTCATATAAACTCCCTGATCCACGGCTAGAACCGACTGAGTCACGCTTACCCCGAATAGGGATATGGCTCAGTGGTATAATAATTCTGGGACCGACGGCAGAAGCTAGGTAGGTGGTGATTCTCGACTCGTCGACATCTCGAATGTTAAGCACGAACGGGTGCGGTTCGCGTTCGGATGGGTGACCGTTCATGATACTCGCTTAGTCGAGTTTTCACTGCGTCTAGCGGGAGGTTCAACGCCGAGGATGAATGTGGGCACTCGATGCTATCGAATGTCTACATCAGAACTCGTCTGTTGGTAACCGACTATGCTCAGAAGCTTTTGATTTTCTGCAGTTTTCCACTTCTCTTACCAAGTTTTCAAATGCGAGCACTTCTAACAAATATCCGGCCGCAGACAGTAGGGGATTTTTCTAAATTGAAAAACCAACAAGATTTCAGTACGTCGGGCATTGCTTAGAGGTTTATTATGAGAGTTAGGGTAATTTGGGATACAAAAAAAAAATTTCCATGAAGGACGGAATGCGAAAAAGAAAAAAATAGGAGGGAGTCGAAAAGGTTTTGCAACACGTGACACTTCTCTACCCAAAAAATAAAGTTTAAATCCTTGTCGAAACATTAAAAAACAATATTATCAATAGACCAAAAAGATGAATTTTGAATCCAAAAGGATGATTTTTCAACCAAATGGTTGAATTTTGAACTAAAAAAGATAATTTTTCAACCAAAAATGGAATGGTTAAATTTTCAGTTTTAAAAATTACTTTTCAACAGAAAAGAAAGAATTGTCAACCAGTTAAGTCAAACGAACAAATACGATTTTTCAATAAAATATTTGAATCCTCAACCAAATAGATGAATTTTCATAAAAATAGTTAAGTTTTTAAGCTGAAAAGTCAAATATTTCTGAAAACAGTTGAGTTTTAAACCAGAAAAGAAGAAATTTCAACAAGAAAGATAATTGTTAATCAAGACAGATGAACTTTCAACAAAATGGATAAATCTCTACCTCAAAAAGATGAATTTTCCAACAAAAATGGAATAGTTAAATTTTCAGTATAAAACATTAATTTAAAAAAAAAAAAGAATTTTCAACCATTTGAATTTAATTAAAAAAGACGAATTTTTAGCAAAATACTTGAAACCTCAACCAAAATGATTAATTTTCAATAACCATGATTAATTTTCTACCTAAATAGTTTATTTTTTTTATAATAATTTTTTTAAGAAAATTATGAATTTCTAAGATAAAAGTTAATTTTGAACCGTATAGTCCAATTTTCTATCAAATTATTGAATTTTCAAACCAAAAGGACGAATTTTCTACAAAAAAGTTAAAATACGAACAGATACTTAAATTTTCAACAAAAGCGTTGAGTTTACAATCAAAGAAAAAATGAATTTTCTACAATGTAATTGAACTTCAAAGCAAGTATAGTTGATTTTCCAACAAAAAAAAATGAATTCTTTAACCGTGAAGATCACATTTCTACGAAAAATGACAAAATTTCAACAAAATACGTGAATGCTTAACTAGAAATAATTAATTTTCAATTTAAGATATCAATATTCGACCAAAAATGGAATAGTTACATTTTCAGTCAAGAAAATTAATTATCGACAAAAAATTTAGCAGAATAGTTAAATTTTCAATCTAAAAGAGATTTTTTAACCAAGAAGATTAATTTTCATAGAAAAGGCGAATAATCAACAAAATACATCAATTCTTAAACATTTATTTGAATTTCCAATTATAAAATATTAATATTCAAACAAATAGTTGAATTTTCAACCCAAAAAGATCAATTTTAATCAAAAATAGATTATTTAAATTTTCAGTTGAAGAAATTAATTTTGAACCAAAAATTTAACAAATATTCAACAAAGTAGTTACATTTTTAACAACATAGTGAAATCTTCAACCAAATAGTCGAATTTTCAATCTCAATCAAAAATGGAATATTTAAATTTTCAGTTTAAGAAATTAAATTTTCACCAAAAATTAAACAAATATTCAACAAAGTAGTTGCATTTCTGACAAAATAGTGAAGTTTTCAACCAAATAGTAGAATTTTCAATCAAACAAGATGAATTCCGAACCCAAAATATAATGGTTAACTTTTCAACTAAAGAAATTTTCTTTTTTCAAGAATAGTTGGATTTTCTCATTGGGTTCTATTAACTGAGTTTACATTTTAGAGAAAAAAAAAATGAGAAAACGGGGAAGTTTCTTGAAAATTTGGGGAAAAATAAGAAATCTTGAAAAAAGTGGAAAAAGTACTGTTGTAAGGCAATCTTTTGAAAAATTCGCAAACTTTGTTAAAATTTATCATAAAAAAAGTACTAAACAATGTTTTCAAATAAATAATAAATGTCTAGACAATGTAACTACAAGGATTCTCATACTATTATCAAATAATTTTACCTTATTATTCACTGTTCGATTGACTGTATATAAAATGCTAGGAGGGGTTTCAGCTTCATTGTCACATGCCATTTTGAGGGGGGGGGGGGGGGGGCCCCGAAATGTCACAAATTGTCACAAGGGTGAGGGTTGAGTGAAAAATCACAGAAAATAGCGTCACGTATATGTGAACGCTCCCTTATTATCTGTTACATAAATAATTTTGAATACTAAAGGCCCAGGCATGCTCGAACGAAAAACTGATTTCGCGTCGGCGTAGGCGTTTGCGTCAAGTGTTTGGAAGGGTGCTGGTGCATCACTGGCGCGCGGTCAAAAATCCTAAATTGACGCCTTTCCGTTTTGTCCGTAATCCTCCAATTTTAATTTTTCTTTCAAAGATAATTAAATTATGCATTGGGCTATCACATCTGCTTTAGAAAGAAAGTTAATTAGTTCGGTTAAAATATCTCAAGTGTGCCACTTTTAAATCAATAGTTCTATTTTCAATGAATTTATACAGTTTCCGATTCGTTTTTATATCAAAATAACTCACCTGAAATATTTTTGCAAAAAATTTATTTTTTTAAAAGTTATTAAGAATCAAAGTTCTTGATCATTTTTTTTTCAAAAATTGATTGCTCGCGAACGGTTCATCGAAATTCAATAATTGAGTTATGAAAATTTTTATTACGAAGTATACTTTACGCTAAAAAATTGTTCGGTAGTAACTTTAAATTATATGACTGGTAATATTTAGTGATTAAGATTGGTCATTCGATATTATTTGTTTATTTTATAAACAAATTTTATAAACAAAAGCATAGTTTGGTCATTTATAGACAGAAAGTAATAGTTTTTCTTTCTAATCGTCTTCAACTTACATAGGTGGTGATGTTTAGTGACGAAGAATTGTCAATCGATATTACTTGTTTATGTTATAAAGAATTTATAAACAAATGCATAGTTTGACCATTTATAGATAGAAAGTGATCGTTTTTCTTTCTAATTGTCTTCAAATTACATAAGTGGTGATGTTTAGTGATCTCTTTGAGGCAAAAGTGGAGCAACAATGAATTTGAAATGGATCCTGAAATTATTGAAATGATTGACAAGTACAACTTGGAAGCTAATTCTTCTAGAACATCACAAAACATTTCCAGTGATATCATTTGAAGGGAATAATAAAAAAAGATTACCTTCTGTCTACAAATGGTTGAACTATGCATTAGTTCATAAAATAAACAAATAATATCAAATGACAATTCTTCTTCACGAAATATCACCACATATTTAATTTGAAGTCGATTAGAAAGAAAAACGATCACTTTCTATCTATAAATGGTCAAACTATGCATTTGTTTATAAAATTTGTTTATAACATAAACAAATAATATCAAATGACAATTCTTCGTCACTAAATATCACCACTCATGTAATTTGAAGACGATTAGGAAGAAAAACTATCACTTTCTATCTATAAATGGTCAAACTATGCATTTGTTTATAACATTTGTTTATAACATAAACAAATAATATCGACTGACAATTCTTCGTCACTAAACATCACCACCTATGTAAGTTGAAGACGATTAAAAAGAAAAACTATTACTTTCTGTCTATAAATGACCAAACTATGCTTTTGTTTATAAAATTCGTTTGAAAAATAAACAAATTACATCGAATGACCAATCTTAATCACTAAATATTACGAGTAATATAATTTAAAGTTACTAAGAAAGAAAAACGATTACTTTCTTCCAATAAACGCCTAAATTATGCATTTGTTTACATAATTGTGCTTGCTCGACCAGCGCTGGAGTTCGGAGCGCGGTCACAAAAAAATCAATAACTTTTGAACTACTGCAAAATACTAACTTTTTTTTTCACCAAAATTTTCGGAAGAGATTTTAGAATTTATTGAAACGTGGAAGAATTCTTTCACAGGCGGAGAAGTTTAATTAATTTTCAATTGTTTAAAACAAACTTTTTTTGAAAAAAATGATCAAGAACTTTGATTGGTAATAACTTTGAAAAAAAAAATTTGTTTGCAAACAGATTTTAGGGGAGTTATTTTAATATAAAAAAGAACGAAAACTGTATAAATTGATTAAAAATAGAACTATCGATTTAAAAGTGGCACACTTGAGATATTTTGACCCAGTATTTTTTTACTCAATAAAGAAAATGATTTTTTTTTCTTTTCAAAAGTGCCGTTTTATATAAAATATTTGAATTCATTACAAATAGCCTACAAATACTAAAGTAACTATCTCAAAATATTTTTCAGTAGTAATTTAAAAAAAATTATATTTATAATTTAAAAAATTTTAATCGAAGCTTAGAGATGTGAACAATCTATATATTGCAGCAATTCGAAGTGTTCAATTCGTGTTCAATCAAAAGCTCTAAAAATTCAAAAACTTCACCATGAAATAAAGAAATTAAATTTGAAGCCAGTCCAAATTGAGCGACTGAAAAATGGTAAATTTAGAATATTGTTAATTTGGCTAATTTATCTTTGAAGTGTTAACCTTATATTTTCAATTTTTAACGGTTCCTCACAATTATCTCTCGAAGAGTAATGGCTTTACTTCCTTTGTAAATCCTTGTCCTTCCCTTTTTTGACCTTCAGACGTAACACGCATCAATTACATGTTTTGTCAGCCAAGAACGGAAACTATTTCCCCGTGACTGAATTTTCGGAAACGTAATTTTTTCTGTAAACCTCGTAATGAACCTTCATTGTCTAAGGCGTCCCGTTTCGGTGCAGGCGTCAAAAGTCGTTAAAATTTGCTCCTTCCTTTTCCTATTAGTGTTTCATGATATATTTTGTTTCCACCTGCCGAAAATAGCAGAGTCCTCCGAAGAGGCGTCGCTCGACATCGGCAGATTCTAGGCATCTAAGTCTACACTTTTTGCCGGTCCCGAGCCGAGAAAAGAAATCATGATATCTGCTAATACGTTTCGCAGGATCACCTGCCGTCTTCCTTCGTCCTTGGATAATTGCGATGGGTAGAACCTAGCTTTGGTCTGTTGCGGTTCATCTTTTTGTTTTACTCCAGGATCACGGCCAAGGGCGCCGGCATCGTTTTGCGAATTTTCAAAATCCTCAGTTTTGCCGGAACAACGATTATTCGCAATTAAGCACACGAGCGGCACAAAACGCTCAATCATCCTTCTGAACTTTGCCCATTCAAGAGAAGTGACACGTAAATATTTTTCGAAGGGGAAACAACTCATAAAAAGACGGTCCAGTGGAGGTGGATTTGCCCGGATCACAAGTGGATTATTCTGAATTATAAATGGGTTACAATTGTATTACCTAGGATGACAATTGTATTATCTAGGATTACAAGTGGATTATCTATCATTACAATTGCCTTATATAGGATTACAATTGGGTTACTGCATATTACAAGAGGATTACCTAGAGTTACAAGTGGATTACTCTCGATTACAAGTGGATTATCCAGGATTGCAAGTGGATTACCGTGGATGACTTGGATTACTCCAGGTTACAATCGGATTACATAGGTTTACAAGTGGATTACCCAGTATCACAGGTGGATTTCTCTAATTTGGTGATGCATGTCGAGCCTCTGCTCTTTTCTGATCGATCGTTCCTTATCTTGTTATTTTCGGATCAGAGTAGTATGCCAGGACAGAAAAGTGTGGCGACAAATAGTTTGTAAACAGAGTGACAATAGAGTGATTGACGCCCGAAACAAAGACCTTGGATACTAATGGGCCCAAGTGGGGAACCACAGATAACAATTTTGTGAGGCTCTTCACATGGGGTGATCGCTAGAGAGATTGATCAACAACCTGGGTCGGAGCAGTGTTGCGGAACGAACGTGTCATTTAAATAAATAACACGAGAATTCTAGATCAATCTAGAATATCTATACCTTACACCTATATACCTATCTACATTATAGATATATACCCATCTACACACTACTATTTTCCAACCGAGCAAGTCACGCCTACCCCGAAAGGGAAATGCCTTAATGGTATAATAATAAATAATGAAAACTCGGTTCGGAAGTTGACATTTCTCGTGAGCAGATCAACATATATTACTTGGAGAACTCCAGATTACAAGCGGATTACTTAGGGTTACACGTGGAATATCTAGGATTACTAGTGTATTGCCCTGGATTACAAGTCAATTACTCTAGATTACAAGTGAATTACTTAGGGCTACACGTGGAATATCTAGGATTACAAGTATATTATCTAGTATTACATGTGGATTACCTAGGTTTGAAAGTGAATTACAAGTGGATTACCTAGGATTACAAGTGGATTGCCCAGGATTACGAGTGGATTACCCAGAATCACAAGTGGATTACCCTAGATTATACGTGGATTTTCTAGAATTACAAGTATATTATCTAGTATTATATGTGGATTACCTATGTTTAAAAGTGAATTACAAGTGGATTACCTAGGATTACAAGTGGATTGCCCAGGATTACGAGTGGATTACCCAGAATCACAAGTGGATTAACTGGGGTTAAAAGTGAATTACAAGTGGATTACGTAGGATTACAAGTGGATTACCTAGGATTACAAGTGGATTACCTAGGATTACAAGTGGATTGCCCAGGAATACGAGTGGATTACCCAGAATCACAAGTGGATTAGCTGGGGTTAAAAGTGAATTACCTAGCAGTCCAAGTATTACAAGCGGGTAATTTAGTAATGACTTTGTGAAGCTCTTCGCCTGGGATCATCGCTGGAGAGATTGATCAGCGACCTATTACTCCCTTCCTCACCAAGAGAGTCACGCTTACAGTATCATACAAACAGATTACCTAAGGTTACCTGTAAATTATCCAGGATTACAAGTAGATTACCCGGGATAACAAGTAGATAACTCTGAATTACAAGTGACTAAAGACTCTTATTATTTATTTACTTTCATATTTTTATAATTAAAACTAATTTTAATTTTCTATGTTGTTTTCAATTAAAAGTACTTTCAAATAAATCATACAATAGAAATGAATCATATAAATATTAAATTTTCTTTTTTTTTAATTAGAGGGGCCGTTCAAGTATAACGTAAGCATACTTTTCCCTATTCTCGACCCCCCCCCCCCCAACCATTGTAAGCCTATTTTTGTATTACGAATATACAACAATAAGCATCCATTTAGACCCCCCTCCCTCTCAAAATGCTTACGTAATACTTGAATACCCCCAAATCAATCGCGGGAGAAGGGGATTAGGTGGTACATGTCAATAAACAGGTAAAATAAAGAATTTAATCTTCTAATCTTTTTTTTTTTACTTTTTTTTCTTATAATGAATAGAAATTAATTTTTTTTTAAATCGAAAGCTACTTCCAAATAAATTATAGAATAGAAATGAATCATAAGAAAGACTGGAAAGGGGAAGGGTATCTGTAGAACATTTTGATGAAAAGGAAAATAAACAACAAAAGACTTACTCAAAATGTCTTTAAGCCTAATGTCTGGGTCTATCCGAGACCTATCTGGTACATGAAAACAGAAATAATTTTACTCTACGTTCAAAATTAGTATCTATCAGGGTCTATCCGGCACCTGTCTGGGAAATTCTTACAGTTTAGTTTTATCCGGGCCTATCCGGGACCTCTTCGGTCCATGAAAACAGAAATTAAGTATCTGTGTATGTCTATCCGGGACCTATCTGGTACACGAAAACAGAAAATATTTTACTCTAAGAATTTCTTTAAGCCTGGAAAGGGGAAGGGTATCTGTAGAACATTTTTATGAAAAGGAAAATAAACAACCAAAGACTTACTCAAAATGTCTTTAAATTATTTCAAAAAGTCTGGAAAGTGTGAAAAATATTTCTGAAGTCAACTCAGGACTTTTCTTGTGAGAAATTATGTGAAGGACTGTGAAAGAAGCCAAATATCATTCTAACGGCTAAGCGGTAGTTTTTAAAAGTTTAGGGTTAGTTTACTATCAGAAGCATAAATTTTGACTCTTACAAGTTCATTTTTAATAATTCAGGGCCAAAAATATCTAAGGTATATGAAAAAGCACATTATAAATTTTCAACTCCCTGTAGAGAGTGTTTTTTTAGGGTAGTATTCTGGATAAAATTAGGGTGAAATTTTTGTCAGTGTTGCCTACTATGATGCTTTGTTATATTTATAAAAAATTGAGCAATTATTTTTACACCAAATGAAAAAAATGAAGAGGGTAACAACAACAAAATATTTTATTTCTTGGGCCACCCTAGTATGCACCGTTGCAGAAAATCACAACAGTGAGGTTTCAATGAGCCTAATTAAACTAAAGAAAGTTACCATAAACTTCCAGAAATGTATTGAAACTTTTCGGACATTTATATCAACTTTTCATAACTGTAACGGATCCTCATTTCTATACAACGAAGTAAAACCTTCTTCAGCAGCAAAACTTACAGCAATGTAAACTGCCTCATTGTTAGCATTCGATAAAAATACTAATAATGTGTAACCAGCATGCAATAGATCAAAAAAATTAACATCTAGAATATATTAAACTAAAAATGTTATTGAATTGTAAAATGAATCTAATTTTACGCATCCCTTTATCGCAATTATATACATATTTGTAAGTTAATAAAATTGATATCCCTTTCGATCAAGACTAAAGATTAAAAATAGATTTGCCAAGAGAAATTACTTCTTAGATTGCAAAAAACCAATATTGCAGATTTCAATCTGAAGAATTTGGGCGTGGTCTACCCGCCTAGATTCTTCGTTTTCTCCTTTTTTTAGTGCCTCCAGGCTTTCTCAAAAGATTTTAAATGTAAAAATGACCATTGGAAAAACTCGCCAAATACCGTTATCTCGCAGCATGAGGCGCGTGCCCAAAGTCCGCACAATTTCGGTTGCGGTTAATCTCCCAGGATGCCTGCCACCTTGCCGCAAAATGACAATGCCTGCAATTTTAACCGGACCTGGAGCGTGGGCGGAGAGCAGATCTCTGAAATGACAGGTCTCCTTGGACCAACTATTTCAGGATCAATCCCCCGCAGAGAGAAAACATGGACATATCTACTTAGCCTTCGGCAAAACTTCTGACGGAAGAGAAATCTAGCTGCTAGCATCTAGTTGAAATATTATACCCATGGGATACGAAAATTAAAAAAGTGAGACAAAATGACACGGTTTCTTAGAAAACGACACCTTCAGCAAATGTTAATTATTTTCTTTCGCGGAGAGAGTCATTAAATCAGTATAAGTAGATGCATTAGTACAAATTCGACGAAAATGAACATTAGTGATGATAGATGAAAACTTGATAAGTGAAAAACAGAGTGGTGACATAATTGAAAAACGTGCCAGTGGGCTTTGTTTTAAAAAGTCTAAGAGAAACGAGACGAGATTTTCGTGATGGTGTTTAATAACAGCAATTAAGTACTGGAAATTAAAAAAAGTAAAAACTCCCACAGTAATAACTCAAGTAAAAAAACATTCCCATTGGGATTTCGAATAAAATCCCACTAAAATGCCGGGTATGAGATAAGATGTTTCTTTTATGTCCAAAGAAGTACTGCTCACATAGAGCTAAAAAAAAGTTCAAAATACATCCTACCGTGGAACACTTTTTAGGGCAAAAAAATACTATAAAAGTTTCACTTTAATTTTTTTCTGAATTTTGACAACTGCTCGTAAGTGCTCCTGAACTAAAGTACCAGAAAAGTTAAAAATACATCCTGGTCATAAATAACTGTTTGGCACAATAGATAGAAAGTACATACTACAGTAAAGTCCCACATAATTTTCCTCGATATTTGTGAAATTTCAAACACATGTCCGAAAAAATCGTGTTGTCCTATAGCCGAGGGACTTTTTTGGAACATAATTCCCATAAGCACTCGTGAAAATTAAAAAAAAAATAAGCAGGAGATTCCTAGTTCTTCTGTCGTAAAGAAATCTAATAAGAGAAACAATAAAACGCATATTTTGAACTTTCGTGTTATTTTAGTACTATTCTTACAGTAATTTTTGGAAAACGTAAATCCTGTGAGTACTTGTTAAAATTTGGAAAAAAATTAAACTTTTCGAGTAATTAAGTCCGAACAAACATTTCCTTTGGAAGCCACAACCTTCTTCCAGGGATCCTATCACTTTTGGAAGCACTCAATAAAGTCAAATTTCGGAATAGCTAACAGCTGCTTCGTCGCATTCTGTTTTATTTCAATTACGTTTTGAAATGGTTTTCGTTTTAGAGGATACTTCAATTTGGAAGACAGCCAAAAATCTCAGGGAGCTAGGTGAGGAGTGTATGGTGGCTGCCGAAGTTGTATAAGGCCGTCTTTCTCCAGAAATTGCTGAATAAGCTGCGACGAATGGGCAGGTGCGTTGTCGTGGTTAAGGACCCTGTCACCACTATTTCACAAAATTAGGCCGTTTCTTAGATCAAAAATTCCAAAACAATAGTTTTTGGAATTCCGAGGTCTTCCTCTATCTCTCTCACTGTTGAAAGATGATTTGCAATAATTGGCACTTGAATTCGTTCCCCATGTTGAAGTGTTTTTCGATTGTGGAGATGCTAGCTTGATGGACCTGTGTTTTGGCCGTTGCGGGCCTGCCAAAGCGAGGGTCACTTTCCACTCATGTACGACCACTTTTAAATCGCCTAAGAAACTCTATAATATGAGTGTCACTCATAGACTCATCACTATACTGACATACTCTTTCCGAATCATGACGATGGTTTCCAAACACGAATGTCCATATTTTTGGCAAAATTTGAACCACACTGTTTGTTCGGTGAGTTCCGTCATCCTGACATGCGACGCGTACGTGGTTGGGCGTTGACGCAATTGTGTATTCACAGGTCCATGTCACTTAGTATGAGGCCTCACAGAGGTTCCGGATGAGTGGTATATACCTGTTTTTGACAATAGCACAACTAGGTAAAAAGTTAGGGCACAAGGTCTGATACTTTCCGGGCAGACTTGGTATGTTCAATCCTAAAGAAACGGCCATGAACATAATAGTATATTATGCGCCGAGGCGCATAATGAGGGTCTTTACGCGACGAGCGGCAATGCTCGCAGGACGATCGAAGCCGAGGCGAAGCCGAGGCGAGATAAGTCCTACGAGCATTGTAAGCGAGTCACGTGAAGTCCCGAATTGTGCTCATTGGCGCATATATTATTTTATGTGGCGAAGGTGCATTTACAAGTTTTGTTGCGACAGCGCACAGTATCGTAATGTAGTACATTACGATACAGCGGAGTGTAATGTGAAGAGTGATCGTCCGCAGTATCGTAATGTACAACATTACGATACTCTACGCTGTCGCATAAAAACGCGTTAATGCACCGGAGTCACATAAAATATTTTATGAGCCAAATAACATGTTTTTTTTATACCAACCACCTTCTTAGTCATCACAACCAAATCTTTGGTAATCATTACCAAAATTTTGCAAAATGAACAAAAACTGCTCTTTATATTTTTTTCAGTGTAAAATGAGACTTAAAAAAAAATTAAGACGTGATTTAGTTATAATTTTCTACAAGGAAGAGTTTCATGTTGCGAAGACCCTCTACTTGTTTCGTGTCCCTTCTCAGCACCCTTTAGGATCCCACGAGTTTCGCTCGCACGAACGCCTCGTGGCGGCATAGCAAAAGTAGCGTGAAGTCGTAACGATCAGGTCGACCTGCGATCGAGAGGGACTCGACACGCAAGTTCTGGCCGCGGGTTCTTTCCAACATTCATAATGTTCATATATACAGGCAGAGGATAAGTTCATCGCGACTTGCTGCGAGGCTTAGAAGATACCACAAAATACCTTTCAGAGGCAAGGGCGTTTTCAGCAAAACACTCCTCAGATTATCTGAATTCTTCACTGAATACTTTTCACAAATACATTTATTTAAAAAGTAGATAAAATAGCGCGCTTATTACCCGTTTCTTCTTTCGATTGCCTAATTATGAAATTAAACTACATGCTTCAGTTTAAAGTACTACAAAATGTAATTGATAATCATAAATTTAAATACTTATTAAAATAGCTACATCGGCTTTCATACACTTTTAATTTAACTTTAATTTCAATTTTAATCGGCTTTAAGTAATCTGTAACTTTCATACAAATATCAGATTTTATCCCAGCAGGAATTAGAAGCAAAGGAAAAAATATTGAGTTAGTGTGAGATTTTATATCGTAATAAGATGTTCTCAATAAAAGATATTTGGAAATTATAAGTATTAAAATATGTTTTCAATTTTCGACACTGTTCCAGTTTGAAGATGTTTACAATTGAAAATTCGCCATCTTCTTTAATTTTGAATGATTATAGTTCAAAATCATGAAATTTTGAACATCTTTTTGAAATAAGTGTATCTTAAAGATTTGCAATTGAGTTGAGGATTCTTTAATTTTTAATGTGTATAATTTAAAAAGGTTTTATTTTGAATATTTCCTAAATGTTTCAACTTTGAAGATTTACAATCAAGAAATCTTTAATTTTATAAATGTCTGAATAAAAATTCTTAAATTTTGATGATTTTGAAGATCAATAGTTTAAATATGGCCAACGCCCATACCACGCTGAAAAAACCAGTTCTCGCCAGATCACTGAAGTTAAGCAGCGTTGGGCGCGGTTAGTACTTGGATGGATGACCATTCGAGAATACTGCGTGCTGTTGGCATATTATGGGTGTGGTGAGCCCACACTTGTAGTTATTTATAACTACAAGACAACTATCCACCTAGAAACACTACCCGAATCTGGTAGTGTCACGCCTACCCTGAAAGGGAAATGGCTTAATGGTATACAATAGTACAGTTTTCAATTCTAAATCTTCCAAATTGAAGAAATTTCTAACGTTAATCACAAAAATTACAGTTTTCTCAATTGCAAAACTTAAAACATGCAGAATTCTTAATTGCCAATTCCCAAATTTAAAAACTCTTCAATTTTAAATATGTACAAATAAAAATTCCTAAATTCGGATGATTTTGAAGATCAAAAGTCAACTTTTCAATTCTAAATCTTCCAAATTGAAGAAATTTCAAATGTATAATTCATCAAAATTGCAGAATTTTTTTATTGTAGAACATAAAATTTGCATGATTTTCAATTGTAAATTGTCAAAATTTAAAACTCTTGAATCTTAATGATTAACAATAAAAAGTTCTACAGTTTTAAAGAGTCACAATTAAAAATTTTTTGAATTTTGGTAATCAAAAATTGATCGGCAACCTGGGTCGGAGCAGTGTTGCGGAACGAACGTGTTATTTAAATAAATAACACGAGAATTCTAGATCAATCTAAAAAATCTATACCCCCTACCTCACATTACTTCCTGTAATAAAATAAGTAAATAAAATAAAAAATAAAATAATAATAAATCTAGTTTTCAAATCTAATTCTTCCAAACTGAAGAAATTTCGAATGTGAAGCATTAAAATTACAAAATATAAAAAAATTTAAAACTTAAAACTTGTGTAATTTTTATTTGTAAATTTTCAGAATTAAAAACTCTTCAGTTTTAAAGATTTAAAATTCAAAGTTAAACTATTTTGAAGTGCTAAAATTGAAAATTCTTGAATTTTTCAAACAGAGAATTAAAATTTCTGCAATTTTGACGATTTGCAATTTTAAATTTGTTCATCTGAAATATTTGCAATTGAAGACTCAATATTTAATATGTATAGTAGAAAATGATGCAATTCTGAAACTTTTTTTTAGGACAGTTCAATTTTGAAGATTTAAAATGGAAATTTATTCAATGTTATAGATTTTGCAATTGGAAATTCTTCAAATACGAAAAGTAAAAAGGACAAAGTCAGTTTATTTTTTGATTGTTTGAGGAAGCAAAATTATAATTTTGCTTCCTCGTAGAGGAAGCTTTATAATGGTAATAATTTCAAAAAATGTGAATTGGTCTAATTGAATGTTCCTCAATTGAAAAATGTCTAATACAATGTTCTAAGCAATTTTCTAGATGTTTGTCACACTTTTCTGTGAAAACGATTACTTGAAGTTCATATAAGAATAGAAAATACTTTTTGATTCGGAACGTTTTGATTGATCTTATTGCATTTTTTTATTTCAACTTCCTCTATGAGGAAGCATTATTTACTTGAGTCAGTAACAAAAAATGTAACAAGTTACTATTTTCACGAAGTAACTGTAGCTGTGACGTGTTTTTCCTTAAGCACTTCCCCAACACTGCATCTAATTTTAAATGATCGCAACAACTATAAATGGAATCAGAATTTGATAAGATGTCAAACTGACGTATACTAATAAACTGTCTCACTTGATGGTAGAACAAAAATCAAGAGACAGATAAGCACCCGATTAATGAGCGGAAACATAGGAGCTTCGACGTAGACAAAGTGATTGTATGAATTTCAATATTATTGATATATATATATATATATATATATATATATATAATAATTGTACATAAGTGTACAAATTTATTAATTTATTATTATAATTGTACATTGTTTCTATACAAGTATCAAATCGTAATAATTAAATAATTAGAAGTCCTTACATCCTTGGGAGTGATCCAGAAAGAGAAAAAATCTCTAGTTTAGATTAGTATATTACGAAAAGTGAGCACTTAATGAGAAGCTACTTGGCTACACCTCAATAAATCTCCTCATGACTTTGATGTATGTCAATCAGGTGTGTTCAAGTCTGTACTATTGTTCTGTGATTTATAGCTTTTATTATACGAGTCACACAGGTTCCAGAATAATTTAAGACCCTCATTTATAATTCGCAATTACATACATATTCGACTCTATTATCTTATATATTACGAACACTTATTCAAAAGCTTGTTTCAAGAATAATTATTCAAAACATCGATATTTCTCTGAAACGGGTCTGAATACAAAAGAGGTGTGTAATCCCTGAGCCGCTGGTTTCTATATGTATTATATAGTCTGGAATTATATCTTGGACTCTTGGTGCATTACGAGGTAGGAGGAAGCGATTCGAATTTTATATTTCGTGTGAGACCGCGACCCGTTATTAACGGCAATAAATTAATAGAGTTTCGCGAGCCCTATATGGGCCAAGAATGGTGGTTGAGGCTTCGCGCATTTTCAGCTTTTACGAGTCTCTTTAGCGGCTAACCGCTTTAGCAAAAATTATCATCTAAAGTCTAAACCCTGATCACCGGATACGTCCTTGTTACGGGAGATGCTGCTTTGCGAAGCCTTCTCAGTATCCATTCAAAACGAGGGAATTACAATTTTATCTCTTGCAAACTTACGCAATAGGACTTTTAAAAAATTCGCTCTTTTTTTTAATTATACATTTCCTTTCTTTAATTCTGCCTCTATTTAAAATTTCAGTCTCAGAATAATTTTTTGTGTAAAACTATTTCCTTGAGAGATACTCAGATTACAAGTGCCGTTAAGATTTATAGACTCTAACGAAAATGACAAGAAGTGATGTGATGTTTCTTGGAGAACAAACCGCGGAAGGTAGAAACTGTCACTAACGAACCGGCATAAGAACTAAGGAGGAAATACAACCGCGACGCATAAAAGCCTGATGAAAATGAAGAATCGTAAAAGCTCGAACGAGAGGGACATTACAATTAAGCAACAGGCCTGAGAAGAATTATTATAAGCCCGTAAGGCTCACTGATTCTGATTGTGAGATTTTCAATAAATTTCAATAAATTTCAATTTTCAATAAATTACATTGGTATGGCCAACGGCCATACCACGCTGAAAAACCCAGTTCTCGTCAGATCACTGAAGTTAAGCAGCGTTGGACGCGGTTAGTACTTGGATGGGTGACCATTCAAGAATACTGACATGAGTGCTGTTGGCACATCGTGGGTGTGGTGAGCCCACACTTGTAGTTATTTATAACTACAAGAAAAACCTAGAAACACTACCCGAATCGGGTAGTGTCACGCCTACCCTGAAAGGGAAATGGTTTAATGGTATATATATATATACACGCAGAAAGCATAATTAGATATTGATGCTTTAAATATACAAAAGCGGACTCTTTTTTTCTTGCACATCGTGAGGTAAAAACATTTAATTTAACTATAAGTAACTAAGTATTGCAATCCAGATTTCAAAGTGTGTCCGTGTTTACTTCTCAGAGTGGGGCAAAATATCATGAATCATAATTTTCAGTTTTAATTTTAAAGTAAATTTAACTTATAGGATAAGTAAAAACTAAACAATACGCACTTAATTTCAGGAAAAGAATAAAAATATGTTGCTTCACGTCATAACCTTATAAGTATAAGAACACGAAATAAAAAAATAATTCAGGATATTCTAAAACATAATGTATAAACACTCCCGACTTTCCCCTAAAAAATCGGAGCATTGTATGAAAATCGTTTTACAGCAGAAACGTCTTGTCTGGGTTAAAATTTGAGATAATTTTGTTGAATTGATATACTATGTATAATAGGTGACATAATATAGAAATTAACAACCTTATATAAATATTATTCATATCAAAACTTACTAGCGGAACTGAATCAAACAGTCTCCAAAAGAAAATTTTACACTTATTTTACAGAAAAAGATGAACAATCCTTCGGACTTTTATTCAAAAAAAGAGAAATTAAGTTATAAAGTATAAAATTATGAGTGGCCCGGTTTTTCTAACATGTACTGGTTACCCTGGCTTATGGTACATAAAATAGAACCAAAACTGAATAAATGATTAGACATCATATTACTATTACGATAATGTTAATTGAAATAAGAATAATCTTTTATTTTCCACATTTTTTGAAAGAATTTATTCAAGGAATGTAAAGAAAAGGAAGATCGTATTCTAAGGAAAGTTATAAACAGAATATTGTCCCTTCTATTCATAGAAGCAATTTGACCTTTATTTAATTCGAAAATGAGGTATCAGACATTTTTTATGGGAATTGTGGGATTTTCCATACATCCTAGTTAGAATCAATAATCATGAACTTGAAAATTAAAATTTAATAAAATAGAGTTTGCGGGTTCCGCTGCTAAAATTTCAATTGGTTTTGTTTCGAAATTGTATTCATTATCTATGTCTTAAGAATAGTATATATCAGTTATGGATTAAACAAAATTAATACGTAAATTTTAATACGTGGTTTTTACATCTCTTTTTCCGTTATTTACAGTGCGCTTCAGCCAATGATAGGTATGGTGAAAATATTAACAAAAACTGGCCACGGCACTTCATTTGTATGCATTTTAGGTTTGGAAAAATGAACGCTCAAACACCATCCACTGATGTCACATGAAAAATAATACAGAAAAAAAATGAATTTTTGTTGCGGGTCATTTCCAAATGGGCGAAGTTGAAAATTTGTGCACTGAAAGAAAAGAATATACAACAAAGTTTAAATGGTAACCATACAAACAACAAAGTTTAAATGGTAACCATACAAAATGCGGTAGGCAAATCACTATCCACTGATCTAATAACTGAAAAATAACACAGAAAAAACAGAAATAAATTTTTGTTGCTAATAATTTTCAACTCAGTAAAGTTGAAATTTTTTTTGAAATTTTGTTGCGGGTAAAGAAAATACGAAGTATATACACATTGTATTTTCTGTGAACTATATCATATAATAAAAGCTTAAAATAAGTTCAAAAACTGCCTTCTTCACGTTTTTAATAAACAGCATTCGTTGTCAAGGAGATTTTGATAGTTTTTTTATACGTTTCATATGGTATCTCTTTTGTTTATATAACCATAAGTTTTGATAAATCAACAGACTTTTTTCCGAACGTTGCCAATTTGTGAAAAAATGAATCATAAACGATCCATTGTTCAACAAAATAAGACAATCTCATTCAGATGCTTGGGAAAAAAAGGTGATTGATTTATCGAAATGTATAGTTATAAATTACAAATGCAGTATCATAACCAGATTTTGTTGAAATTTTCATTATTATACCATTAAGCCATTTCCCTTTCGGGGTAGGCGTGACTTGCTCGGTTGGAAAGTAGTATTGGGTATATGGGTGAATTGGTATATAGTATATAGGTATAAGTTAGATAGGTATATAGGTGTAAAGTAGATAGGTATATTGGTCTTAGGTATATATGTTTTAGATTGATCTGGAATTCTCGTGTCATTTATTCAAATGACACGTTTATTCCGCAACACTGCTCCGACCCAGGTTACTGATCAATCTCTCTAGCGATCACCCCAAGTGAAGAGCCTCACAAAATTGTTATGTATGGTTCCCCACTTGGGCCCATTAGATTCCAAGGTCTTTGTTTCAGGCTTCATTCATTCTATTGTCACTCTGTTTACAAACTATTTGTCGCCACACTTTCCTGTCCTGGCAGCCTACTCTAGCTTCCTTCACGTCCATGCATTTTTTCATGCAAGTTCGTGTGTTTCTATGGCTTCTTACGTCTCTTCGGATTAATGTCTCATTTACCGATTCTAGCCATTCTTTCGGCGGTCTACCTCTAGGCATTCTGCCATTTACTTTAC
>CAKNYM010049084.1:36115-56421 GCA_932195095.1 Andricus curvator
AAACTAAAATGATGAATATTCAACCAGAACAAGGAATTTTGAAACAAATAGTTGAATTTTAATCACAAAATATAAATTTTCTACCAACAACAAAAACGAAAAATCAACCAAAGAAATAAATTTACAACAAAAAATAGAACAGTTGAATTTTCAGTAAGCAAACGAATTTTCAACCAAATAAAATGAATTTTCAACGATATGGTTCAATTTTCAAACAAACAGATAATTTTTCAACAAAGAAGAATAAATTCGTATCAGAAAGATAAATTTTCCATAAAAAATAAAAAAGTTAAATTTTAAGTTAAAAAAAAATTTCCAACAAAAAAAAACGAAAATTCGCTAAAAAAATGAATTTTTACCAACAATAGAATTGTTCAACTTTCAGTTAAAAAATAAATTTTCTACCAAACAAAATAAATTCTTAACCAAATAGTTCAATTTTCTACCAAGCAGAATAAATTTCTACGAACAGAAAAAAAATTTTCACCAAAAATGAAATAGCTCAATTTTCAGCTAGATGAGGAAATAATTTTCAATAAAAACCCGAATACTAACTTAGAAAATATGACATTTTAACCAAAAATATAACAGTTGAAATTTCAGTGCCAAAATGAATTTCGAACCAAATAAAATAAATTTTCAAGGAAATAGTTCAATTTTCAACCAAACAGATAAATTAAATTTTCAACAGAATGTGAGGTAGGGGGTATAGATTTTTTAGATTGATCTAGAATTCTCGTGTTATTTATTGAAATGACACGTTCGTTCCGCAACACTGCTTCGACCCATGTTGCTGATCAATCTCTCCAGCGATCACCCCAAGTGAAGAGCCTCACAAAATTGTCATGTGTGGTTCCCCACTTGGACTCATTAGTATCCAAGGTCTTTGTTTCAGGCGTCATTCACTCTATTGTCACTCTGTTTATGAACTATCTGTTGCTACACTTTTCTGTCCTGGCATACTTCTCTGGCTTCCTTCAGGTCCATGCATTTTTTCATGGATTGTTCATCTTTCAGTCTTTCCACATGTCCGAACCATCTTAACTGATTTCTTTCCCATATGTCAACTATTGTCTCTTTTGCACCACAATCTTCGAGGATTATTTCGTTTCTCACTTTGTCCACCAGTGTTTTCCGGCATATTTTGTGTAGGAAATTCATGTCAATCGCGATAATTTTGCTCTTGTCCTTTTCTTGACAGGTTCATGTCTTGCTACCTTATAGTACAGTCGGTACAGTTCTGATAATGGACCCTGCTCTACCGATAACCTTCTTTCCCTCATTTAGGATGTCTGAAAAATAAAACTTCCTCATTTTTCTTATATTTTAACCAGTGATATTTAAAAAAAAGAATATAACGTAGTAAATTTTACTGTTCATCCCAATGCTGCATGCCAAAAGCTTCAATTTGAGCCATCACCAAGGCAAATCGGTGTGAAAGAAAAGCTTCCAACATAGGCGTCTGAAGTGTTAAATTTCATAATTTTTCTCATTCTTTAACGACTGATAAAAAATCCTATTATAGGTAAGCGGATGAAAACATTTTTCCTTCAATATACTACAGCTGGTTAACATCCATGCAAAATTTTTATCCAGCTGGATCCAGTTGGATGGTCGGACATCTGACCGTCGTTATAAAGGTTTCCGGCGTAACCTACGAAATCCTAAGAATGCTACAAATTTAATTTAGTACACTTTGACGTGTCCAACTAACAAAGCTCTATCTCGAAACATGGATATTGAAAGGCTTTAACTCGGGATGTGCAAATTAAATTTTATACCATTAAGCCATTTCCCTTTCAGGGTAGGCCCACGATGGGTTAAATTAATTAAATTAAATTTAACTCTCCGAGATAGAACCTTTCTATTTGCGTGTAACGAGATAAAACATTGGAATTTGGACCCGCCGAAGTGGTGGTATTTTAAGAAGTATGAGGATGTTGGTTTTTAATGGGTGCTCGATTTAGCATGCTTTTCAATTTCCTATAAACAAAAGAACTTCAAGTTGAAAGAAAAGATCTGTCATGTATTCAAAAGTTTAAATTACAAATGTGATGAATAAAAAATATCCTGTCTTTACTTCTCTAATATTTGTTATTGATTATAATCATTGCCTTTATCGTTACTCAAATGTAATATTGTACTCTATGCGATTCTCGTCAAATTTATATAAGGCCTTTAACCATACATTTATAAGACCTTATTCTTTCCATTCAGCATACAATCCCAAATTACAATTTGGCACGGCCGATATAATCAACGGCTAGCATTGCACTCGTCAAACAGTTAATGATTAATAGACGTCTGTCTTTTGGGTCTGGTATTTCCAAAAGACAGGAGAGAATCAAACATAAACTGAAACCGCACTCCGACGACTTCAATCAAAAATACCTATTTTCTTTCACTCATGCACTCAGCTTCACAAATTTATACAATTTCTATCAGTCAGTGTACTTATCGATGGATGTCGAGGTTGTAGAACTGGTAGCCTTCCTTCTAGTTGTCTTTGTCCATTCAATCAGAAATCCAATTCATCTTCGTTCAATCCAGATTATGATTAAAGAGTGTACAGGCATCCCTGATACAATTCTCCCAATTTCAGCTTCCTTCTTTCTCAAATTTGAACAAATTCCAAGCACCAATTCAAAAGAGATTTCACCAGGCTTGTGGAATTTCAAGACAAGAAATTACTTTTGGAGACAGATCGCAGCAGAGCTCGCTGGTGTGCTCACCTCGTCCTGTCAGACCAATCTAACTGGAAAATTGACCCATGAACCTTGTTCACTTTTCATTTTCTCTTCCTGGGAATGACGATATTTATGTCATTCAGTCAAGTATAATTAAATATTTGGCCCCACGAGTATTATGACCATTATAAGTGTAATGCATATTTTTAAATGAGACAGTGTGGAAATTATTTATTTTAAATGATTCCAACAAAACTAACTCGATTTTAAAGAACTTCCGCTTTCAATTTTTCAAACTTTTACACATCCAACATAAAACTGCATGAAGTTTAAAATCGTTTAATTTAATAAAAGAATCATCCTCTTATACATTTTCAAATAAAAATTATTCCATTGAAATATTCTCACTTGCAATGATAGAAATTTTATGAGAACGTGCGTGAAAGTGTAAATCTAGAAATTATTCAATTTGAAATCGAACTAAAATTGTTCTCTCCCTAATTAACTCAGAACATTATGTCTAACGTATTCTGAGCTGTTCTAACATTTTTCCTGATTTCGAATAATGATGAGATTAATGACCTTATTGACTTGTTATTGGACACAAAAATTAATGTTAAGCAATAAAAGGACCTTTTTATGCAGAAAGTTGACAACATGCGCAGACGTAAAATAAATGAAGCCAATTAGCAAACACACGTCTTCTTACTATGAATACTTAAATAGTATACGATCTCAACAAGAAAAGATTTGACTTTTGAATAAAAACCGAGAGAGGTCGATAAAAAGTCTCTTGAGAGAAAAGATGTAAGATAAAAAATAGCCTGAGGCAATAGATGACGATAGTTTGATTATAGAGAGTCTTATGAATTATCAACCTTTCCTTCAGTGACTTATACGAACATAAAATCGACACCAGGCTGCTGTGGAGAGACGTTGATAATTTTATTGGCTGTCGACTTCGGCCAGACAGATATTTACTTGTGCGGGGGAAAAAAACGTTAATGGTTCGATGAGGACGCGCGTTAAACCACCGTAATAAATGCCCACTTGTTATTCGAGGCTGATTGTAAAAATCCCGCGGAGATCGCGCGAGAATTTTAATGGGCAAGAAGCAATAAAACATCGGCATAGGTTTCGTTCGAGCGAAGAGACAAGCCCGTTTGTTGCTTGTCTCGTTAAGTGTGAAATCAAATATTTCCACGTTAATCAAAAAAATTATCGAAATCTCACCACGATTAGATAAACTAGCAACAATTGTTTGTTATTTTTTGCTGGCGGGATTCAAGTCTTTTTCTTTGATGATGCGGGTAAGGATTACCAAGCCTACAAAAAGAAATGTTCGTGCCTATTAGGTTTCTGGGATTGGTGTAAAAAAAAAGATTTCACTATAATTGATTGCAGAGAAAGTCAACTTGGCGTGACTTTTAAGTTTGGATGATTTGGGTTCTAATTTGATAATAATGGTCTGCGCATCAATAACGTCTTAGAATTTGAAATAAAAAGTGCTATGAGATTATTGTAGTTTAGGTTTTCATTTTAGAAGTTTTTATAATAAGTCAGGGTGTTCAATCAAACTTCAAACATTATTCCAGACATTTCTCGGTCAAAAATTACATTTTTTAGGGTGATTTTTACGAAAATTGGGGAATAAATTCTTTTAAATAACAATAATGTAGTCATACTTATTTCCTAAGATTAGAATTCCAAATATACATAGTAGAATATCCAACCAAAAAGGGTGAATTTTCAACCTAAAAATACAAATCTTCAACAAAAGAGATTAATTTTCTAGCTAAGAAGTCGAATGTTTTATGAAAAATTCTACTCTTAAACCCAAAAAGAAGTATTTTCATCAAAAAAGTTATTTTGAATCAAGGCAGATGAATTTCCGATCCAATAGTTGAATTTTCATCTAAAATAATTAATTTTCAACCAAACAGTTGCATTTAAAACCAATTAGTTGAATTTTTAGGCAGAAGAGACGAATTTATAAAAAAACTAAAATTTTCAAACAAATAGTTGAATTTTCAACCTGCGAAAATGAATCTTCAACCTGCGAAAATGAATCTTCAACCATACGATAGATTTTTGTTACCAAAAAGACACAACTTCTATTTTCAAACAAATAGTTGAATTTTCTAGTCACAAAGACGGATGTTCACCTAAACAGTAAAAATTTTGACCAAAAATGATTACTTTAACAAAATTGTGAAATCTTCCACAAAATGGTGAAATTTTCTACCAAATAGAAGAACTTTTAACCAAAAAAGCTGAATTCTGACGCAAAAATATATAAGCAGATTTTTTAAAATAAAATGAATTAACATTCAAAAAAAAATTAATTTGAGATGAATATAATAGTAGGCTTTTAAATTAAAAAGAATTAACTTTTACCCATAAATGATGAATTTTCAACCAAAACGACCACTTTTCTACCAAAAGATTAATTCTCTATCCAAGAGGAAGAATTTTCTATCCAAAAAGACGGCTGTTCAAAAAAACAGTTGATTTTTGGAACAAAAAGATGTCTTTTTAACAATAAGGTTGAATTAAATAAAAATTATAAAAATTTTCACCAAGTAGTAAAATTTTTAACCAAAAGAGATTTATTCTGAACTCAAAATATACTGATAGACTTTTCAAATACAAAGAATTAACTTTTAACCAAAAAAGATGATTTTTTAAGAAGACAGATGAATTTTCAACAAAATAATGAAACTTTTTAATCAAATAGTAGCATTTTCAACCAAAAAAGAGTCATTCTAAACCCAAAATATAATAATAGACTTTTCCAATAGAAAAGAATAACTTTCAACCAAAAAAGATTATTTTGAAAAAGATAGATGAATTTTCAACAAAATAATGAAATTTTTAACCAAATAGTAATATTTTTAACCAAAATGAATGAATTCTGAAAATAAATATGATATTTAACTTTTTTATTAGAAATAATTAATTATCTTTCGAACATAAAAGATGAGTTTTCAACAATAAACGATGAATTTTCAACCAAAAAAGACGACTTTTCTACACAAGGATGAATTTTAAATCCGAAGGGACGAATTTTCTATCCAAGATGACAAATGTTTAACAGAAGAGTTGATTTTTTGAATAAAAAATATGACTATTTAAGAAAATAGTTGAATTTGAACAAAAATAATAAAATTTTCCACCAAATAGTAGAATTTTCAACCAAAAAATATTGATTCTAAACCCAAAATTTATTAATAGATTTTTCAAATAAGAAGAATTACCTTTCAACCAAAAAAGATATTTTTTTAAGAAATTGATGAATTTTCAACAATATAATGAAATTTTCAACCAAATAGTAGTATTTTTTTCACAAAAATAGATGAATTTTAGACAATAAATGTGATACTAAACTTTTCAATTAAAAATAATTAATTTTCAATCAAAGAGGTAATTTTCTATCCAAAAATACAAATATTCAATAAAGCAGCTGTATTTTCTACAGAAAACTGAAAAAGATGACTTTTTAATAAAATGGTTGAATTTTCAATCCAAAATTGATTGAAATCAACCAAAGTTTTATTTTTGATGATGATTTCTGAACATTTAGGTAAAAAACGAGATGAAGGGGATTTTTTTAAACAGGGGGACACAGAGGAATTCTTTTAAAAGGGGGAAAAGAGGGGAATAGGGGAAAGACTGTGAAGTCTGTGGTTCAATGAACGACAGTGAACATTTTGCGCAAGGAAGCAACTGATGTTATTTCAGAACATGAATTGTAACTATAGTTAGATGACATCTTTGCTGCTTTTTCGTAAGATATTGTTTTTAATTGACCTAAGAATCATAATTGTAAAGAAGATTATTTAATTGGCATTAAGTTCGATAATATTCATTTTTGTACTGCAATTAATTTTTCAAAAAATTTAAAAAATAAATAAAAATTAGATTTTTGATGTTTCGTGCCGCACTGACTATTATAATACATTTCAGCCACAGATAGGGGCTTAAACTTAATTTAACTGACATAAATTTTTATTTTATTTTTAAATTCACAGAAATTAATGTTGTTCGGGCCACGGATAGGGGTCAAAACTTAAATTAAAAGATCACAAATTTGAGTTTTAGCCCCTATCCGTGGCCGGAAGAACACTAATTTTTGTGAATTAAAGAATAAAATAAAAATGTATGTCAAGTAAATTAAGTTTCAGCCTTTATCCATGGCTGAAATGTATTATAATATTGAATAAAAAATTTACCAAATTTACAAACACCACATTTTGATTTAATACCATTACCATTTCCACATTATATTGAAATTTAGGTCAATTAAATTATAAAATGTTATGTCTAAGGCAGGACTGATTCACATTGCCTTACTGAAGAGTCCGGTGAGACAGTCTGGGACTAAACACAAAAAATATATCTTTTTTTTAATTTTAAAAAAAATTAATTGCACATTTCTGATCACATTGTTTTCAAACAGCAAGATGATATTTATTGCAAATCTATAAAATTCACGGTTTTCTAAAAAATTCCTGGTGCTCAAAATTCCAGGCAGACACCCGGTTTTCCCGGTTTTCGTGGATCCAGCGTTTTTTCCAAGCAATAAAGTTGGCAATGCCTCCTTTTAAGAATGATTACCTGTAAGAAGTCTCCCCGATTTCGGCGAAGAAAGAATTTTTGGAACTGCGTTATAGTTTTGGGGTAAGGTAACGTAGTATTTTGACGTGCTTGATGCGTTACGGTGTCGAATTATCTTCCCGAAAAAAATTGGTACCTCCAGCACAGAAGAGTTTCTGCAAATGGCAATTTTGTTCTCTGAGCTTCGCACGCGTATTTGAGGAAGGCACGCTCTTCCCATGGTTACTTTATTCTTTTTATCTTCAACAGAAGTTAGATAATTTCCTTTCAATATTTTAAGACCACACCATTTATTTTTAATTTATAAAATGTAAAAGACATCTAGACAATCTCGTTAGTCTACCACGCCTTAGTCTCAACGAAATTTAATTTACGGTCCAATTTCGATTAGATTGAATTAAAAGACTAAACCTGGACAGATCGAATGAGTTCCAGTAAGGCTGGACCACTTGCTGAATTTGAAGCTTGTTCGTTGGTCGTAGACACTGGACAGTAAAAGCCGAATGTACTTTAAATGCCCAATTTGGCAGCCGTAAAAACAACATTTATTTATGGTG
The DNA here is from genome assembly GCA_932195095.1 of Andricus curvator. NCBI lineage: Eukaryota > Metazoa > Arthropoda > Insecta > Hymenoptera > Cynipidae > Andricus > Andricus curvator. The sequence goes on from CAKNYM010049084.1 coordinate 43,977, forward strand.
GTTCGCCCATCGACGAAAAAACCGATGGACGAGAAAATTATGCTCTCTCAAAAAGGCATATTACCGCTGACTTTGACTTTTTTTAAGCATAGTGCCTGTCGATGGCAGGTTGCCTTTCTTCCATCAACCCAGCTGGTAGCGATTTTACGAGTTGTTCGTACAGCGATTTGAATTTACTGAAACCGATTAGGTACCTGTACGAGCCTTCGTTTTCGATCTTAAGCATAGGTTATAATTCAAAAGGTTATAAGCCAAAGCCTTAGCGCCGATAATAGGTTGTCTATACCCTCACTATTACTCCACATACTTTTATGGATCGGAGTATGAAGTTATGACTGGATTGTTCTTGACTTCAAGTTTTTGATCAATTTCATGGTGAAGGTGAAGAATGAGCTTGTTTACTCTCCAAATTTTAATAAGTAAAATTTTGGGGAAACCCTCAGGAAACAATAATGTACGTTTGTATACAACATTTGGCTCGGAATTTCTTCAAAAAAAATTTTGAAGAAATTAAAACCGGAGCAATATCGGCATTTTTTGTGCAACAACTCATGTCCACACAAAATGAGATATCGAGTTGAAACTTTTGGGGAAAGCATCAGGAAACTGTAATCTGCGTTTGTATATAACATTTGGCTCGAAATGTTGAAGAAAAAAATGTAATGAATAAATAATACCGACCGTGCTGTAGAACTCTGTAACCAATTTTCAATGTTCTCAATTAAACATTTTTGAGGTTCTGGCTCACACTTGATAATATTTGTTGGTTTTGTGCAAATAAACAAATTGATATTTGATATATCCATGGTGTCAGCACTGTTGAAAATGCAGATCGCTTGATTGCCGGTCGATATTTGTTATTCCAATAATAACTTTTTTTTCTTCCCCAACTCTATGCTTTACCACACACTGTCCTTAACATGGCCTTAAGCCAGTTCCCATTCAGGGTAAGCGTAACTCACTTGGTTCTAGCCTAGTTATACTGTCGGGGATTGAGGAGTTCATTGGAAGTGTACTGATTTTTAGATCAGTCTAGAATTCCTGTGTTGCTTATTGTAATAATACGTTTTATCCGCAACACTGCTCCAACCCAGGTCGTTGATGAATTTGTATAGCAGTCACCCCAGGCGAAGAGCTTAACAAAGTCCTCATGTGTATGTATACCATTAAGCCATTTCCCTTTCAGGGTAGGCGTGACACTACCCAATTCGGGTAGTGTTTCTAGGTGGATAGTTTTCTTGTAGTTATGAATAACTACAAGTTTGTGCTCACCACACCCATAATATGCCAACAGCACACAGTATTCTCGAATGGTCACCCATCCAAGTACTAACCGCGCCCAACGCTGCTTAACTTCAGTGATCTGACGAGAACTGGTTTTTTCAGCGTGGCATGGCCGTTGGCCATGTGTGATCATACGAAAATACGCAAACTTACTCACAATAACATAGTAAAATCCAAACTCTGTACTCTAATTACATCCACCAAGTAAAGCTTTCCACCTAAGCCCATTAGTATTTAATGTCTTTCCTTTCAGGTGTCTCTCACATTCTTCATCACACATTTCTTATAAACCATTTGTCGCCACAGTTTGCTGTCCTGACATATTATCGTAGTGTTAAATACACCAAATTCTCGGTTTTAGTCCAGTGTCGGGGGTTGCCAGCAAATAGCCTTGGCTACAAATTGGGGGGGGGGGGATTACAACGTAAACAGTCAGGGCCGTCTGCACCGCTTCCAATTGGAATACATAATATTGCGCAATATACGCAAGTGAGTACCCGCGCACTGCCGAGACCGGGGAGACAGAAACCGAGAGTTCGATGTATTAGTATTATTAGTATTATTCTTTCCCCCGTTTCCCTCTTTTTCCCTCTTTCACGTTTTTCCTCTTAAGAGGGAACTGAATTAATGAAACCTAATACAAATATCCAACCATTTTTGGTTAAAAAATAATTATTTTGTTTTGCAAAGTCTCCTATTATACTATTGGTTGAGAATTCATCTTTCTGCATTAAAATATTTATTATTTGGTAGAAAATTTAATAATTTTGTTGAAAATTCAACAATTTTGTTGATAAGTAATCCTTTATGGTTGAAAATTCGTCTTTTTGGGTTCGAAATTCAATGATTTTGGTAGAAAATTGAACTAATTTGTTTAATTTCCAAATTCCCATATTTAGTTGATTTTTTTTCTTTCTTGACTTAAAAATTGTTCTTGGTTAAAAATAGACCACATTTGTTAAAATTTCGTCTTTTTTTAGGTTTAAAAATTCATTTCTTTTGGTACAAAATTAATCTTTTTTAGTTAGAACTGCAACTGTTTAATTGAAAATTAATCTGTTTTGTATGAGCAGTCAACCATTTTGTTAAATGCAATTGTTTTTTATTAAAAACTAAAATCTTTTTTGGTTGGAAATTCAACTAATTGTTTAAAAGTTGAATTACTTTCTGAAAAATTCATTTCTTTGGTTGAAGATTTATCATTTTGGTAGAAAATTCATCTCTGCCTGAAAGTTGAACTAATTTGTTAAAACTTTTCTTTTTGAGGTAAAAAATCAATTTTTTGTCTAAAAATTCAACTATTTGATTAAAAATTAACTTTTATGTTAAAACTTCATATTTTTGGGTTGAAAATTCAACTGTTTTGTATAGAAATTCGTCTTTTTAGTCTTGGAAATTCAACAATTTAGTAGAAAATTCAATTATGTGGTAGACAATTCAACTGTTTTGTAGCAGATTCGTTTTTTCATCCTAATTTAATCCTTTTTAATGAAAATTCAAATATTCCATTCTTGTTTGAAAATTTGCTTTCTTTGGTTCCAAAATTCAACTATTTGCTTGAAAATTTATATACTTTGTGTAAAATTGTTTGTTTTTTTGTGTAGAAAATTAATCTTTTTGGTTGCATATTCAACTATTTAGTTGAAAATACAATTATTGGGTTAAAAATTCCACTGTTTTGTAGTAAGCTCGTCTTTTTTAATTGAAAGTTCTACATTTGGCATTCAATTTTTTTTCTTTATTGACTGAAAATCCTTTTTTTGGAGGATTCAGGTATTTTTTTCAATTTTTTCTTGATTCAATCTAACTCTATTTAATTTAAAATTAAAATATTTCAGAATATCAACTATTATATTTTTGTTTGTTAATTCATCGTTTTTGGTGGAATATTTCTCAAATACTTGTTTGAAAATTGATGATTTATAAGAAACATTAAGATTTTAGTTCCCCCCACTAATAGGCTTAATATATTTTAGTATGACCACTAAATAAATTCACGGACAAAATTTGGTCCAAAAACATGACGTTTGATAGGGGGTGGGGGGCGTGTCAAAACTTACAAACCCTAACATAGGGGGGTACGTAGTTTAAAATTTCAGAAAAAAAATTTGAGGAACAAAAATTACACATGAACAAAATTGTCGACAATCCTGACATGTGTTGCTACCTAAAACCCCTATAGTCATGATCCAGATACTAAAAATATGGTTCAGTAATTAGGGGGCTTAAATTTGTCAAAAAAATTAAAACGCCTTAAGTATTTTATGTGCCTGATATACATATTTTAAATTTTTAAATTTAGATTCTCAAATCTCTGGGGGGGGGGGGGCAATTGTCCCCTTCTGTATCCACTGTTGATGTGAAATCTTGTGAATAAAGAATGTCTTGATTTACCTGCCCTCGATTTAAGGTATCTCCAATGATGAATTTCTCAGAAATAAAATATATGCTTAACCTTTCATTTTGAAACTCCATTCCCTGTTTTTAATCAAACAATTATAAATTCAACACTTTAGTTGAATAATGATGCATTTAAATACGGCACTTTTCGTGAGGTTGGAAACGGACAAAGTTACGAATGAAAAATGTCGAAGGATCGATCAAACTTTCTCACTCTGCGAGGTGTATGCTTGTAATATACAGTAAAGCGCTTAAGTTAATTACGTAATATAATTAATAGCTTGGCACGCGGATGCTGCAAAGCTTTAAAAGCAAGTAGATTATATAATTTATATTCTATCCATATATTTCACATTTTTTACCAATATATTTCAGAATATGGCAATTGTACGGGATTCCATGTGAACTCATACGAGATAGCTACCTTTATAAGTACTTGCGAAGAATTCTTCGGCAGCAACTGCATTTTAATATTATATTTGAATACACGCGTAACGCGACCATAATTATTGCCGCAATTAGGTATGGGGTAATTAATTGAGCCCCGAAAGTTATGCACACGCGAAATGGCGGTCAGGACTAAAATACCGCCGTGGGAATGGCCCTTTCGGCTCCAGCTCGCGCACGAAGAACATGCCATTAGGGATCGTATCAAGTTCAGTATTTCTTTAAAAACAGAACTCTAAAAAGTTGGGTACACTCAAATCTCAAACTTATTATTCTTGTTATTTGCAGTTAATTTGATAAGGAAGAACTTACCGTTTTCATTTGTGAATATACAGGGTGGCTGAAAAACTTTATTTTTAAAATTCCCTGTCTTTTTCCTGATATTTTCCCGACCAATTTTTCATTTTCCCTGACCACTAATATTCGAAGACCAGCATTCTCATCTTGTAACATTTTTACCGTACAATCTTTTATAAGTGAATTAAAACAGTTTCAGATTAAAATTTAAATATTAAAAATTTATTTATTTCAACCAAAAGAGATTACTTTTCACTATAAAAGATGAATTTTTAACCCAAAAGGAAAAATTTTGAACAAAACAGTTGAATTAAAAAAAAAAGAGTTTTCAATTGAAAAGGACAAATAGCAAATACTTTAATGTCCAACAAAAATAAGTAAAGTTTCAACAAATTAGTTGAACTTTTAACCGAACACTCGAAATTTCTACATAGAGCGATGAATTCTATAACCAAAAATAGTTGCTTTTTCAACCAAATAGTTAAATTTTAAAAATAAAAAGGGGAATGTTTCAGAAAATATTTGACTTCTAAAAACGAAAAGGTAAATTTTCAACAAAAATTTCAATTTTCGAACAAGAAACATACATTTTCAGCCAATTAGTTGAACTTTAAAGCAAAATATACCAATTTTCAACAAAACAGTTCAAATTTTGAACAAATATTCTAATTTTCAAACCACGAAGACGAATTTTTCAGAAGACATTTGAATTTTCAAACCCGAAAAGTTGAACTTTCAATAAAAAGATACATTCTCAATGAAAAATGTAGTAGTTGATGTTACAACCTGAAGAAACTGGATTTGCAGCCAAAGAGAAAAGTTTTCAACAAAATAATTGAATTGTAAACAAAACAATTTTATTTTCAACCAAATAGTCGAATCATCACACAAAACAGATTAAACTTGAATCAAAAATAGTTGCATTTTCAACCTTATGGTTCTATTTTCAAGCTAAAAAGTCGAATCTTTTAACAAATAGTTGACTTTTAAACCCAAAAGAATGAATTTTCAACCGAAAATTTAATTTTCAATCAAGGAAAATACATATTCAACTAAATAGTTTAATTTTCAACAGATAATTTAAATTATACTTAAATTGTTGCATTTTCAATAAAATAGTTCAACTTTGAAGCAGAAGAGACCAATTTTCAACCAAATGGTTGAACTTTTCACAAAAAAGTAAAATTTTTAACCCAATAGTTGAATTTTCAATTAATAATATGATAGTTCATATTTCAACAACAAAAATTTCTACCAAAAGAGACGAGGTTTAAAACCAAAAAGACGAGTTTTTAACCCAGAAAATTAATTTTCTACATAAAGGACGAGTTTTCAACAAAATACAAGAAATTTGAAAACACAATATCAATTTCTAGCCAGGAATGGAAAAGGTATATTTTCAGTTAAAAAAATTAGTTTTAAACCAAAAAAAGGAACTTTCAACCGAAGCAATTAATTTTCCAGTGAAATGATGAATCTTCAACAAAAAAAGGATTTTTCAAAGAAGTGCTTCAACCTTTAACCAAGTACTTCAATTTTCAACCGAAAAATATGAATTTAAAAAAAAAAGACTGCAATAGATATTTCAACCCAAAAAGATTTTAATTTCAATCAAAAACAGTTGAATGCAAAAAAAAAAGAATTCTCGAAGAAATAGTGGAGTTTTTAACCAAGAAATATTTCAGTTGAATTATCGACAAAAATTCAATTTAATTTTCTACAAAAATAGTTGACTTTTCAACCAAGGAGATAAATTAATATTGTTGAATTTTTAACCAAAAAGTCAAATTTTCAAAATGCCCTCATTTTTCCCTGACCAATAAAATTCCCCGGTTTTACTGCCTCAACATTTTTTCTGTGTTTTTTTTCTTTCTAAAGAATTGCATAAAATCATTTTAGGGCTTGCAGCACATTTTTAAGAATATGAAAAAACGTATGCATAAATATATCTTGAAGCTGTTGAAAAATCCGAATTTCAGACAGCCAACGTGTTGAATTAGAAAGGATTGTCGGCAAGATTCCCGTGACTATTTCACACAGATTTGTGGAATGTCAAGCGAAAGCCTAAATATTCGAGGCTCGTTAATAACGCGGACGAAAACACCGCCTCAGAGTCGACTAATTGGTCGAATAGCCAGGCCATGAAGTTTTATTATATACTCAGTCGTGGGACTTGTCCTATTTGCGGGAAAATTTATCTGACAACCACTTTTTGTCAAGCTAGTGAGTATGAAACTGAAATTCGACTAATGACTTTTCAAAAGTTTGCTTACATTGCAGATGTAAGCTCAACAACTTTGGCGGTAACAAATCAAAAAGTGATCACTGGTTGAATATTCCTTAACTTAATTACTGTCGACTAGTGCTTTGCTGAATAATATGCGTTTAATTCGTTTTGCAATCCTTAATTTAAGAACGATTTATCAAATGCTTATGATTTGACGCTTCAGCTTGATTTTATTTATGGAGACAATTTTTCATCTCGCAACTTTAAAGAGAAGGAAAGGTTTGCTTTTAAATGCGTATAAAATATGTCATAATGTGTTTATATATGTAAAATATGACATTAAAAGTAAGAAAATAGAGTTGAGGTTTAGTTAAAGTCCTGGTTTGATATTATGCAAGGTGTTAGGCAAGGATGCGTTATGTCCTCATGGGTATTTATTATATTCATAGACAAGTGTCTAAGAATGGCCCTCTTCGACGTGGGTTAGTATTCGCAGATAAGTTTGTTGTGGCAGAGTCAATCGAAGACTAGCAAAGAATGTTGAAAAAACTGAATACAAGAATGAAGAACAGGGACCTAAAAATTAACTTAAATAAAACAAAAATTATAGTGTTGGGAGGGAAGGGTAGGAAAACAGTATGCAACATTGTCCTAAACGATGAGAGAATAGAACAAGGTGATAAATACGTATATCTTGGTAGCCTAAACACTACCGACGGAAATATAGATAGAGAATTAGATAGGTGTATAAACGAGGGTAAGAAGGTTGTCGATAGAGCAGGATGCATCATCAGAAGTGAAAATATATCAGGTAATACTAAAAGGGCAATGTATAATTCTACATTTATGCAGACGGTGCTGTACAGTAGGGTGACCTGGACATACCAAGAAAAGGATAAGAGTGAAATTAATGCGATCAGGATGAAATTCCTGCGAACGGTGTGCGGTAAAACACTAATGGACAAAGTGAGTAATGAGATAACCCTAAAAGAATGTGCTGTAGAGGAGACACTAGTTGACATATGTGAAAGAAATTCGTTCAGATGGTTAGGGCATGTTGGGAGAACAAGAGATGATCGAGTAAATGAGACCCTAATTCGAAGAGACATAAGAGGCCATAGAAACACAAGAGCTTGCATGAGGAAATGCATGGACGTGAATTGATCAGCGACCTATGTCGTAGCAGTGTTTTGAAACGAACGTGTTAGTCCAATAAACAACACGGGAATTCCATATCAATCTACAAATATATACCCACTCCCCCACATTATGCCCTTTCTCACCGAGTGTGCCACGCTTACCCCGAAAGGTATATGGCCTAACGGTGCAGTAATAATAAAGAACGAGGTGGAGGATTAGAAGGATGAGGAGGAGGAGGATGATGAGTGCCTAATGTGGCGCACCAAAATCTGCACCTCCGCCAAGTTATCTGCCATGTTGTCTGATATGATGCAGTGCTTATCTGTCTTGTAGTAACAATTCAAAAATAACTTTTTAATAGTGAAACAACAAAGATGAAAGTACTAATAAGTTTATAAAATATATCTTGGTTATAAAAATTTCCATGCACAGATATACAGTTTAAATATGAGTATTAGACACATTATTGCTATATTATCATACCAAGAATGGTTAGAATCTGTAAATGAGACATTAATCCGTAGAGACATAAGAAGCCATAGAAACACAAGAGCTTGCATGAAAAAATGCATGGACGTGAAGGAAGCTAGAGTAGTATGCCAGGACAGAAAAGTGTGGCGACAAATAGTTTGTAAACAGAGTGACAGTAGAATGAATGACGCCTGAAACAAAGACCTTGGATACTAATGGGCCCAAGTGGAGAACCATACATAACAATTTTGTGAGGCTCTTTACTTGGGGTGATCGCTAGAGAGATTGATCAGCAACCTGGGTCGGAGCAGTGTTGCGGAATAAACGTGTCATTTAAATAAATAACACGAGAATTCCAGATCAATCTAAAATATCTATACCTAACACTTATATACCTATCTACCTCATACCTATATACCTACCTACCTTATACCTATATACCCATATACACACTACTATTTTCCAACCGAGCAAGTCACGCCTACCCCGAAAGGGAAATGGCTTAATGGTATAATAATAATAATCAAGCCTTTCGGTTAAGCGTGACTCACTCGGTGAGAAAGGGAGTAATGTGAGAGAGGGGGTATAGACTTTTAGATTGATCTAGAATTGCCGTGTTGTTTATTTAAACAAGACGTTCGTTCCGCAACACTGCTCCGACCCAGCTTGCTGATCAATCTCTCTAGCGATCACCCCAAGTGAAGACCCTCACAAAGTCATCATGTGAAACTCCCCACTCGGACCCCTTAGTAACCAAGGTCTTTAGTTTTAGGTGTCATTCACTCCACTAACACTCTTCTACATGCTTTTCTTATAAACTATTTGTCGCAACACTTTCCTGTCTTGGCATGCCTCTCTCGCTTCCTTCACGTCCATGCATTTTCTCATGAAAGCTCTTGTGTTTCTGCGGCTTCTTATGTCTGCGGTCTGCCTCTGGGCACACTGCCATTTACTTCACCTTGATACAATTATTTCGTCAGTATCGAATGATAAATTGATTTTTTGTTCCATGTGTTAAAGATTATATAAGCGAATAAATTGTCACTAATGAACGAAAAATTAGATGCAATATCTCTTTATATTGATATTTTAAAATTTTTATATTGTTCTTACCCATAGTTTTCCTACAAACGATCCGTGATGAGGAAATCTAAATTGGCTTCAAAACATGTTGGTCCCTTGTAGTATCAAAAAGACGAGGGAAGAATAAGAAAAGAATGATAGGTTGGTTTTGGTTGAATCCGGAAAGAAGGTAAATCTAGTTGTAAATCTAATTTTTTTTTGTGAGCTTTTCTGTGTTCTGATTTTCGTACGTGGAATGGTGCATAAGAAAGTAGATTTTATTTCGATCTTTAAAGAAGTTTCTGCTGAAAAAGTATAATAGGACTGGATGAAAAAACCGCTTTCTGTGTCCGTAATTTTAATAATTCCCTTTATATTCCGATGAAACTCTTTTGATAGAAAGTCTATAGAAATTAATAATCAACTAATCATGTTTCTCGGAAGAGTTCCATGGTGTCCCGCTAAAAATTCATTCAATTTCTATCAAAACATTTCCATAGGATTGCTATTGATATCTATTAAAGCAAAATAGGCTAGTTTCTCAGTTTCCTATACTTTTTTGTTTGATAAAAGATTCATATTAATCCTATCTGATATGATATCCCACATTCCTATCCACTTTAATATGCTTTTTTTTATAGAAATCAAATTAAATCTGTTCAAATTTTTTACAGGAAATCGTATACTTTTGTATCAACATTTTCTTATTAAAACTCTATTTCTATTAAATCTTCACTGCAAAAAATTTGTATCAATTCCATCAATGTCCATTTTAATATGTCTGTTTTGATCAAAATTAAATCATATATGATATTCCAGATTCCGATTCACTTTACTACGCTGTTTTGATAGGAGTCAAATTAAATCTGCTAGGGAGGTATGATACCCCACATATACCCTACAGTTTATAATTTATCATATAGTACAGTTGCTAATGACCCTGGCAGTTGATGCGACTATAAACATTCAATTAATAACAAAATAAAAAATAAAATCTGTCCAGATTTTTCGGCAAATCTCATAGTTTTTTATCAAAATTTTTACATTAAAACTCTATTAAATCTCAACCACACAAGACTTTATAAACTTCTATGTTCCAGAATCTTGGAAATTTGTATCGAACTCTATTTGTCAAAAAATCTTAGACTTTTCTATGAATATTCCTCAATTAAAACTCTTTAAAATATTATTCCCAGCTAGGTATCTAAATCTCGAAAATTTCTATCAATTTCCGTCTGTTGTAAAATCTTTTACTTTTCCTATCAACAATTTTGTTTTGAAACTCTATCAAATCTTATAAACACCAGACTTGTATCAAATCATATTTTCCAGAACCTAGAAGATTTCTATCGAACTCTACTCCTCGAGAAATCTTATACTTTTCTACCAAGATACTTGTATTAAAACTCTATTAAATCTTATATGCAGTGAGAAAATTTGGATAGGAAAGTATAAGATTTTTCATTGGATAGAATTTGACAGAAATTTCTGAAATTGTGGAAGATAGGATATGATACAAGTTCCTTGTAGACAAGATTTGATAGAAATTTAATGTGAATCTCTTGATAGAAAAGTATAAGATTCATCGATGGATAGAATTCAATAGAAATTCCCAAAATTGTGGAAGATAGGACTTGATGGAAGTTCTGTGTAGATCAGATTTGATAGAGGTATAATGAGAATCTGTCTCTGGATGGATAGAATTTGATAGAAATATCCTAGATTCTGAAACATAGAATTCGGTGCAAGTTTTCCACCGATAAGTTTTGATAGAATTTTAATGAAAATATGATGATAGAACAGTAAATGATTTCTATATGGATAGAATTGGATAGAAAGATACTTCAAATATGCTGATAGATTTTGATTCGCAAAATTCATTTGGTTGAACTAATACGATTTTTATCAAATGTCCTGGTAGTATGTGATTCGTGTAATTTGATTGATTAAATTTGATAGGCTTTGTGTAAAATGTATTTTTAAAATTTTATTCAGTATCGTCTTTTGTTTGGATAGCAAATCTATTAAAATTTATAATTTTCTATAATTTTTTTAGAATTGTTAAACTGAAAATTTTGTAAATGCGACAATATCTGAATTTGACAAATTAAGATAATTTTTTCGTGTTTAGATAAGATAAATATTAAGAGAAACTCCGGCACATCGGGTATTATCACCAGAAGTTCATTAACAATTCTCACCGCATATGCAGACAATCTTATCTCTGCCTCTCGTAAGCTTTTATAAAGTTTACAAAGAACAAAGAGGTCAAGCTTTTTTATCTGGTCTTCATTCAGTGAGAAAGATAGCCATACACGCCATTCTTGGCGCTCATGCAAGTTTTCTTCAAAGCCAGAAGGCGGCTCGTAAATCACGCGGAAGCCGATAATAAAGTGTACCATGTGGAAATTAAAACAATGTAAGGTAATTAACATGCGTTGTGGTAAGCCACATATGTTCGATTAGTGTGTATAGTAAGTACTACATGTATAGATGTTATATATGAATGCGAAAGTGTATACACATAACCGCGGAAGATGCAGCGGGCTATTTGGCGACTCAAGTGGTTGTAAATCACTTTACATTATTGTAAACTTAACTATACGGGAAAGCCAAAGTGAGTTTAACCATCGGTCGGACATTATGTAAATTTTCGAGTACTTTATTAGCCACGTAAATCACCCATAGTACGCGAGACTCCGCCGGCATACCGACGATAATTTTTTCAAGAATATCCTCGATTACGCGGTTTTCACGTAATTTTCATGATAATATCGCTGACAATTTGTCGTCTGCGGCTTTAGAATCTCAGCTGGAAGAGTTTTGATTCGGGAAAATAAATTATTTCATACCAAGAAATTGAGGAGATTATGAAATTAAATATTAATCTACTCAGGGAGCGTCCATTAATTAAGGCTTTTTTTTTTGGGGGGGGGGGGTCAAAAAAATTATCAATCCTTACAGGGGGGGTTATATCTACAGCATTTCTCACGTAAGTTTCCTCTTTCTCATTTTCTTTAAATATGTTAATTGAGTGTCCCCATGCAAGAACAAGACAGATTTTCCTAGCGCGGTGGCGTTGGCCCCTGACGACTAAAAATCGAAATACGAAATTTT